>LBNU01016142.1:7654-29087 GCA_014162995.1 Artemisia annua
ATATATATATATATATATATATATATATATATATATATATATATATATATATATATATATATATATATATATATATATATATATATAATTTTGTTTATATCAAAAAGCTATAAACCTGAAAGTGAATAAGTCAAACGCTTAAAACTGTCAGAAATACGAAGCAAAAACTGACAAAAAACTGTGTTGTATTGAAATAAAAGGGAGACAAGAGTGGGGACAAGGGTGGGCCACCCCGTCCGGTTAACACCTCCCATCACATATCCATCACTAGGGGTGTCATTTCATTTCACACGAACCTGAATAAACATAACCGGATTCGGTTGTTTGAGATTTTTTTATCTTAGTCGACAACTTCAATAGCCTCAACTCTTATTAGAGTTGTGTCTTAGAGGACTTAAATAAAGTTCTTTCGTTTGAGTGTCGGGTCAACTCAATAAGATACTTTATTCGTTGCAAATTTATTATTCGTATATTAAATAACTAGTTGCATAATCCGCTCGATGGGCGAGTTACTTTCCCAAAGATAGTGTATCTTCTCTTCCTTCTGTCATGCCGGAAAAGTATGGCAATTGGGAGGTGATTTGCACACTCCCATAAATGATTGGGACACTCTAAATTAGAGTGTTTGGTCAATTATACCCTCACATTACTTTTACTTATTTTTACCATGTGAGGGTATAAATGGCAATACACTCTAATTTAGAGTGTCCCAATCATTTATGGGAGTGTGCAAATCACCTCCAATGACAATTGGTTTAATGGTTACAAACTCGGATTAAATTGGACTAATTGTAGCGGGTCCCACGGATTGCGCCATTGATTATACAATAAAATCCACCACCAGGCCTTGCGATGGTGATCGAAGGGGGTTGTATGATGGCTTGCCAACCTTCGAATAACCCGTGACAACACAAGTGAAGACATTACGTTAAGTGATGTGCAGAGGTTGGGCCTGGCGAATCTCCTCCGGGTAAGAATAAGTATGATTGCAATAAGTGATTAAGTATGTAAAGTAGATGTCTAGAGTATGATCAGACTTCTGTGACCTGCCAAGCTATTTATAGGTGGTGAAAATATGCTCTGGCAGGCCTCTGCACGAAAAATGAAGATCATCGGAATTGATAACGCTCATATTATACATATTTCTATACGCGTTATCTATGCTTTTATGCTTGTATATTGATGAATTATATGAACTTTCGATACTTAATAGACTATATTTGATATTGTAGGGTGTTGTGGAAGAAATGGAAGAAAACGTGAAGAAATGAAGCTAAAACGAAGAAATAAACTCAAGTTAATGATCTCCCGACACATGTCCACTGTTTTGGCCATATCTAGAGCATACGGACTCCGTTTTACCTCCCGTTCACGGCCACGGAAAGCTAAGAGAATTATCTACAACTTCCAATCTATGCCAATATCTGAGAATGAACCAAAACCGCTGTACTTGACAAGAAGTACGGCGTACTTCAGGTCCTGACAGCAAATCAACATTTAATTGGCTTAGCATTCATTGTAATCTGATCATTTGCCCTCCTACTTGTTCCCCAAGTGTTCCTAAGCATATATAAACCCCAAAAACGTAGAGAACCTAGACCCTAACATATACTATCATAAGAACACAAATTGAAGGAAAAGATTGAAGGTGAGGGTCTTAGGATCCAATGATCTAAACACCCCTTTATCACCATCGAGCCACCACTACCATCACCATCCTCCTTAACCACGAATTCCATAGGTTCACCACCATATTTAGATCACCATTCATCACTTTTACAGAACCTAAACATAATACTTGGAGGATTCACACCAAATCCTTTCAAGTCTCTACCATTGATGCGTGGTTTTGCGACCTTACAACAGGTTTTACCTCTCAAGGGATCTTAAGAGGCTTGCAATCCCCACCAGGCAGTGTACCTGACCGATGTAGTATAGTGTAGTGGCAAGTACCGGGGGATTGATCGTTCTCTAGGGGAATAGTGTCGTTAGGATCGAAAAAACTACTCTAATAAGTCTAAGGGTGAGGGAAGATTCTTTTTGTATTTTATGTTTTTAGGAAAGCAAGTAAAATTATCTCGGGTTTGAAGGAGTGCGCAGAATTAGTTGCTAGTCAACTAACCCAAATAACTACAAATGCAAATAAAATAAAATAAACGAAAATAAAATGGTTGTGAAAACTTATATGGAGAGAAGTGTGTTTACTTAGATTTCATTACTCCCTAACTATCTTTTACCAGTTGATTAGTGTGTTATAATTGCGTGGATGACGGGTTGCATTCCTTAATACCAGTCGTGGGGGTGTGTACGAACTTCCCCAACTCTATAAGCTCCTACTTCACTCCTATGTCGAGCCGACTAAAAGCTCCTAATATGGGATCACTAGAATTCACTTATGCATTAAATACAACCATATAATCGTAGTACACATCCGATCATGTTTCTTAAGACGTTCAAGCAAGTTAACGTATAGGAGGTTAGCCAGTTTTCTTAAGCCTAACATCGATAAATATTCATCCAATACAATTAATAACACACCATCCAACCAATAATTAATAGTTAGATTTCATTAGATCTAAGCAAACACAAAGAAAACCTAGCCTAGCATGTTAAACAAATGACAAGAACAAGATAGAATCAAACAACACATAGACATATTGAATGATTAATTGATAACTTATCTTCAATGTAACATGGAAGATCTCAAGGTGAAAAACCTTGAAAATGTTGCTAAAATTCGTATTAGGGTTCCTCTCTAAAAAGTTCCACACAATGAAAGAAAATTGCGAAAATATATATAGGAAAACATATCTGACGGCGTCACTCTTTGGGTTGTGACGCCGTCACCTTGCCTTGCTAGGGTTTCCTGACGGTCTCTTGACGCCGTCCCCCTTTAGGTCCCAAAATTCCATTCTGGGTTATCAAGGAAAATCTTCACATCCACCTCCATTTGTCTAGCTTGACGGCGTCACCACTTAAGCCTTGACGCCGTCATGGGTACTGTTCCAACAAATTCAGAGACTTTATCGTTTTCTTCACTTTTATGCTCCAAAAACGTCCAAAATGCTTTCTTTTCCAGATTTCTTCTCGAAAGTACCTAAAATGACAAAAGGAACGATTTAGGGTAATATTTGATCAAATAATTACGATTTAGGGCTTAAATGACCCCCCAAAAGCGGTACACTTTTCGCCTCATCAACCATAAACCTTGTTACCAAACACTCCATTTGGTGACACGTTGCGGATTTGCAGAGGTGAACGTGACATTCCCTAGGGTATATTCAGTAGCGTAGGTTGTTGGTTGATCTTGGATGCTTGGGTTGTTGGACTAGTGCTTGTGGTAGTCGATATATTGGTTCTTGGTTCTTTGTATTCGTATTACTCGCATAAACAGATTTGGTACATTTCTTTACTAATAATATTGAATATGTTGCTGAGTTTTATATGTTTGTGATATTGGTTATTGGTTTGGTTGTGATGTGGTTGATTCTCGCTTACTTGGACGATAATAGTATTACTTGTGAATATGAATGCTTATGGATTCGATATTACTTTTGCTTGGATCTTGTTTATCCTTTGATTGATTATTGCAACTATCATAGGTCGAAAGGGTTAGTTGTTATGATTATATTTTGGAACATCTGTCTATAACGGTCCAATGTCATGCTTGTAGAAATTGTGTGATAAATTGATAAATAAACCAAGTGGAATGATGTTTCAGACCCTTCCTTATGTAGAAATGCCGGGTTGGGAGGAATTCATATGTATGCATATTCAATATAAACCATTCTTAATACGCTTGTGATGAAGTACTCTATAGGTCGAAAGGATTCTATATCATTATTGGTAGATATGTTTGTTACGGTTAATACACCCTTAATTGTAACTTGCATGATTTTGTTTATATAAAGTCTTGCTTTATTTCTATCTGTTATATTATCTGGATCATACCTTGTTTGGTACTTTGCTTTGCCTTCTACACACGTTTAGGCTATTTGATATGTAACAATCATTTGGCTTTGTTCTTGATAAACTATCTGTTAATTGCTACAAATCTCTTGGGACGACCTGGTCTTACCTAAAAACCTTTACTATAAACGGGGGTTATACTTTACCCGTGTGTTTTGTGTATTAAGGAATCCGTAAAATTAGTATTATAAATTTAAAGCTTTCGAAACACATCAAAGTTTTTGGCGCCGTTGCCGGGGATTTGTCTTAGTTGTTTGCAGATTATTTGCTAGTCTTGTGTATCATTCGTGTGTTTGTCTGTTTGAAATTCCTTGAAATCTCTTAAAATCTATCTTCTGTTACTGCAAGTACGTCGCACATATTTCTGTGTGCGTCGCACTTCCCCTGTTCTCGTTTGTTATCTTGCAGATAAATCCTCTAAGTACGCTGGTTCTAACACCAAGGCCGACGCACTTTTTTCTTGTGATCAAAAGGTACTCTTAGTTTATTGATTTCAGTGGTAACAAAAACCCAAAATGCTAGACTCAGGTATGTAATCATTTGGAATCATGTTTTATTTGATTATACGCCTTATAAATTTGTGAATAATTAGTTTGTCATTAAATAGAAAAACCAAAAAGATTTTCATATTTGCTTTATTTTGATTTCTGGCATGCTCATGTGAAAATAAATAATTCATGCTTTTGTTAGCTTGTTAGTTTTCTTTGCATTGCATCTATTAAAACATAAGAAAAAATTTGTTGTCAAAACTCATTGTACGCCACACTTTTTTTCTTAGTGCGCCGTGTTTTCTCAGCATCAAAAAAATCTAGATTCTCTCAATAAATAAACCAGATGCATTTCTTTTATTTTTATGTTTTGTGAATACTTTTTATGTGTTTTTATTTGTTTTTTCTTCTCAGCTTGCATTTTTGTTCATGTGTATATTCATAATAATAATAACATTTATAAATAAATAAAAAAATGTTTCTAGCTTGTTTGTGATTTCATTTGCATTATGTTCACTTATATTTTTTTTAGTCTTCTGTGATTGCATTGTTATATTTAGTTTGTTTTGTCATTTTTCTGTATTCATAAATATTATAAAAAAATGAATTCTCATACTGATTTACGGAGCACATTTGCTTGTGTACGCCGCACATTTGGTCCTGAGAGATAAAAATATTTTTTGAATCTTTATCATTATAGTTTTCTTTCATGTTTTTCTGTTTTATGTTTGCATGTAGTTTGCATTTGTTGGATTGCTTTTGTGATTGTGATCGTTTGCATATTTATGTTATGTATTAAAAATTATAAAATATAAAAAGAGTTTCTAGTTCCCATTTATTTTTGTTTGTGTTTCTGTATGCATGTCTGTGTTTGTGTTATGTGTTGTTAACTAATAAAGTGTGAGAAAGGAAAAAAAGAAAAAAATATATGTTCTGCATAATAAAACTGCCGCACTCATGTTTGTGCGCGGCACACTATTGAAATTTTTGCCGCGATCCTAGTTTGAATTTTTGAAAAATAATAAAAAAATAGATTCGATGTACGCCGCACTTTCTTTTAAGTACGACGTACTTTTGGTCTGTAAAAATATTTTAGTTAAAATTTATTTTCTTTGATAGTTTGGGTATTATGCTATATTGAAACAATATCTTAAATGAATCTGTGCCCAATACTTTCAGTTTTTTTTTAGTTCGCATAAAAAAATATTAATAAACCCAAAAATATTTTTTCTTTTCGTATTAGATTTTCTTTGTTATTTATTTTCTCATGATTAGTTAATAAGTTTTTACTTCTTATCAATTTGTTTTGTGTGTTTGGTTAGTATGTTTGTTTGCTTTTTGTTTGTGGTCAATTAAACAAGAAAATGGAATTTTGCTTAAAGTGTGCCGCACTTACCCTCAAGCACGACGTACTTTCTTCATCAGTCCGCAAAAATAGTTTTGTAAATTATTTGTTTTATACCTTATATAATTATTATGAGTTTGTCTTAAAATTTGAAAACCCAAAAAGATTTTCTTTTCGCCTTTATTTGTACTTTCGTATGTATTGTGAATTTTTGAATAATATTTATTATATTTTCCTTCTTATATGATTTTTCATTTCGTAGTGTTTTGAGTGTGCTTGTTTCTATTAGATTATAAAAAAATAAAAAATATAAAAAATTCGAAAATATATTTAACGAACTTCGTGGGTGTGTTCGCTGTAAACTCTCACGAGACTATAACTCGTCCACTCGGGACACCGAGGGGTTTAAAGGCTTGTTGCATATGCTAAATGCAACCGTGTTGCCTACGAAAGTGTGCTTTAGTAATTTACGTTTTTTTTTTGTAGTTTGTGTTTATTTTGCAGGTTTAATGAATAAGTGGAGGTTGGTCGGATGGTTTGCTTAACACTTTGGAGGTGATATGATTGGATTATATTTGGTTGAAGTTCACACGCTTATGCTAGCTTCCGTTCAGCACTACATCTTTTCAGAATTCAGCCGATCACTTAAGAACCCCGAGAAGTCTCGTTTCTCTTATATTTATTTTTCCCATTTATCCCGCTTTTAAGTTATTTTTCTAATTACGCATATTGCTCAACTTAAGTGTGGGAGGGAAAATGAATTTGAAAAATTAGACTCATTCTTATATTGATTAAAAAATTTGGTTTGCCCTTTTAGCTTATCTATTTTAGATTTTATCATTTAGGGTAATATATTAGAATAAAACATAGTAAATAAATAGAGCTTTTGAAATCAGAGATGTGTCCTGATTGATAGAGTAGATCTGATTCGGGATCGATGACATTACTTGCGCATTTGTAACCATTACCACTAAATGTGAGGATTTTGAGCCTATATCGGCATATGTCTTTTATGATTGATTTCTTTGTTTATGAGTGTGCTGGTGATTTATTTGATTCTAGAACTTGTGCTTGGAATAATTACGAGGCCGCAGTGAGATCACATTCGTGTGATATAGGTATTTATAAATGATAAAGAGGAAACTTAGGATTTAACCAAATTGGCCATTCCATTTACATATTATTTATTCTTTAGCTAATTACACTGATTAGCTAACCACCCCAAATAAAACTCGTTTGTAGCACTCATCTTTAGTGCTAGATACCCCTAGTTTAACCTGCAGAGCCATCTCTTTCATTTCTTACATCCACAATAAAAAAAATAATACAAAAATATATAACTTTTAGCTTATCCTTACCCTTTGTCAAAAGTCTATTCGGTTGGTTGCTAGTTGCTTGGTATGTTTGGATGGTTTTTGATTAATAGTTTGTTCGCGCTTGGATATAAGTGTTGTGCCATTTCAACGAAGATGAAGGAGACGTCCTTTAGATTTTGTATTTTTTGTGGTGTATGCTTATATTAAGTGTTGGGAAATTGTTAATTGTATATGAGTATGAAGAAAAAAAGAAAAAAAAAATGTGAAAAAAGGTATGATGAGTGATGAATAAGAGCATGGCGTGTTGTTTGTTTTCCAACTAGAGTGATTATAAATGTTGAGATGTTGGAGAATTCACGGGTTTGTGGCATGTATGGTAGCTAGCAACATGGGTTTCTTGGACTTTTCGACATTTACATTTGTCTTTTAAACCAATTCTAGTATATATTTCCCATGCCTAATTCATACCCTTATTAACCCTTAGCCTTAACATTATAACCCGAATAAAAGTCCTCTTTTGATATTTATACTTGGTGCTTACGCCACGTCGGTGTAGTTTTGTTTCTTGTACAAGCATATGGTAATTTAATGAATCATGTCTGAGCAATTGAGTGTGATTTCCTTATATTCTCCACCATATAAATAATGAGAGTGGGTGAATTATACTTTCCTTATTCGTGAGGTGCTTAGTCATGTTAATCGTAGCTCGAGAATCATTATACATCTCTGTTTTCGCATTTTAAAAATCCAAAAATATTTTTCAAATGTTCTTTTTTTAAAGTTTATTTTTTCTTCTTCTTTGCTTGAGGACAAGCAAACCTTTAAGTGTGGGGGGATGCTTGAGCTTCTTGCAATTTCTTACAAAAACCAAAAATATTTTTCGATAATTTCATAGAATTTAAAAATTTTCTTTTCTTTTGTCATTTAGGAACTTCTTTTTAAATTTTCTTTTCTTAGATTTGCTTGAGGGCAAGCAAAGGTTTAAGTGTGGGGGAATTTGATAATGCTCATATTATACATATTTCTGTACACGTTATCTATGCTTTTATGCTTGTATATTGATGAATTATATGAACTTTCGATACTTAATAGACTATATTTGATATTGTAGGGTGTAGGGGTGAGCGCGGTTCCGGAAATGCAAAGAACCGACCCGAAACCGAGAGAACCGAGAACCGAAAACTAAATATTTTAGGAACCGAGAACCGGACCGAAAAGTGTGTTTCGGTTCCGGTTCGGTTCTCGGGTCCGGTTCGGGTATTTCTGTTCTACTCGAGTGGAACCGAATTTTTTTTAAAAGCACCCAAAAATTTGATATTTTTATGTGTTTGCACACATTCACGTCTAAGCCAACAAACATTTAACATCTAAACTATAAGAAGAAACAACTAATCATTCAATAATTATCAAATTCTTATAAAAGAACAATAATCATTTCGTAAAAACTAACATAAAACTTTTTCCCCGTAAACAACTTTGCATCCATTTGTTTAGTTAATTCCCACAAGTACTTGGCCTCAACTATTGCAATAAAAGAATAATTGCACCAATATAAAACTATTTCAAAATATTATTTTATAAACATACGTAAATTCATGCATCAATGTGTTCCCGACAATATATATTAGTAAAATTTACATAGCATTTAACACCTTTTCAATTCCCATGCAAATCGTTTGTATTCGACAAGCTTTTTTTTTAATAAAGAAACACGATCAATGTTTAAAATATCACGTAAAAAAAAACTAAATATCCAATAAAATCTCATATAAAAGAAAGTCGGGCGGTTCTTCGGTTCCGGAACCGAGAACCGCGGTTCCTAACCGAACCGAACCGAGAACCGCAATTTGCAATATCGAAGAACCGAGAACCGAACCGCGGGTCTAAAATTTGGTCCGGGTTGGGTCGGTTCCGCTTTGGTTCTCAGTTCCAGTTCGGTTCTCGGTTTATTTGCTCACCCCTAGTAGGGTGTTGTGGAAGAAATGGAAGAAAACGTGAAGAAATGAAGCTAAAACGAAGAAATAAACTCAAGTTAATGATACCTGTCCACTGTTTTGGCCATATCTGGAGCATATGGACTCCATTTTACCTCCCGTTCACGGCCACGGAAAGCTAAGAGAATTATCTACAACTTCCAATTTGTGCCAATATATGAGAATGAACCAAAACCGCCGTACTTGACAAGAAGTACGGCGTACTTCAGGTCCTGACAGCAAATCAGCATTTAATTGGCTTAGCATTCATTGTAATCCGATCATTTGCCCTCCTACTTGTTCCCCAAGTGTTCCTAAGCCTATATAAACGCCAAAAACGCACAGAACCTATACCCTAACATATACTATCATAAGAACACAAATTGAAGGCAAAGATTGAAGGTGAGGGTCTTAGGATCCAATGATCGAAACACCCCTTTATCACCAACGAGCCACCACTACCATCACCATCCTCCATAACCACGAATTCCAGAGGTTCACCACCATATTTAGATCACCATTCATCACTTTTACAGAACCTAACATAATACTTGGAGGATTCACACAAAATCCTTTCAAGTCTCTACTATAAACTTTGTTACCAAACACTCCATTTGGTAACACGTTGCGGATTTGCAGAGGTGAACGTGACATTCCCTCGGGTATATTCAGTAACATAGGTTGTTGGTTGATCATGGATACTTGGGTTGTTGGACTAGTGCTTGTGGTAGTCGATATATTGGTTCTTGGTTCTTTGTATTCGTATTACTCGCATAAACAGATTTGGTACATTTCTTTACTAATGATATTGAATATGTTGCTGATTTTTATATGTTTGCGATATTGGTTATTGGTTTGGTTGTGATGTGGTTGATCTCGCTTACTTGGACGATATTAGTATTACTTGTGAATATGAATGCTTATGGATTCGATATTACTTTTGCTTGGATCTTGTTTATCCTTTGATTGATTATTGCAACTATCATAGGTCGAAAAGGTTAGTTGTTATGATTATATTTTGGAACATCTGTCTATAATGGTCCAATGTCATGCTTGTAGAAATTGTGTGATAAATTGATAAACAAACCAAGTGGAATGATGTTTAAGACCCTTCCTTATGTAGAAATGCCGGGTTGGGAGGAATTCATATGTATGCATATTCAATATAAACCATTCTTAATGCGCTTGTGATGATGTAGTCTATAGGTCGAAAGGATTCTATATCATTATTGGTGGATATGTTTGTTACGGTTAATACACCCTTAGTTGTAACTTGCATGATTTTGTTTACATAAATTTTTGCTTTATCTCTATCTATTATGTTATCTGGATCATACCTTGTTAGGTACTTTGCTTTGCCTTATACACACGTTTAGGCTATTTGATATGTGATAATCATTTGGCTTTGTTCTTGATAAACTATCTGTTAATTGCTGCAAATATCTTGGGACGACCTGGTCTTACCTAACTTTTACTATAAACGGGGGTTATACTTTACCCGTGTGTTTTGTGTATTAAGGAATCTGTAAAATTAGTATTATAAATTTAAAGCTTTCGAAACACATCAGGGATGTTCCATGTTTTTAGGTGATTGTTTGGCAAGTGCACTACGGTCCCTATCTTTGTGGGAAAGCTTTGAGAGGGGGGAAATAGTGGGTTTGACTTGGTCATGTTGGACCTCTATGCTAATGTCTTCGAAGGACTCACCCCGGAGGGTGTTGGGCTTCCACTGGCGGATTCCCATAGTGGTAACCATTGCATACGAATGGTTTTACCCTAGTAGAGACTTTTGGAGGTTTATCCAAGTCTTTCGTAGTGTAATATCTGATTATGATCGAAGGGGAGGCCTTTGAGCTGTTCGGAGGGTACGTCATCAGGAACGATCATTTGGTTTCACTTCATTTCATTGGGGAATCATAGCTTAACCGGAACAAGCTTATGATGTGAACAAGATATCTATAATCAT
Source organism: Artemisia annua (assembly GCA_014162995.1). Classification (NCBI taxonomy): domain Eukaryota; kingdom Viridiplantae; phylum Streptophyta; class Magnoliopsida; order Asterales; family Asteraceae; genus Artemisia; species Artemisia annua. The sequence continues at coordinate 18,712 of LBNU01016142.1, forward strand.
GTTTTGTTGCATCATATTGCACAACATGGTACTCGTAAATAAAAATTTCTTAATAAGTAATTAAAAATAATGTGATTACCAAGAACGTACAACATGCCTATAAAATGTTATAGGCAAAGATGGCATTTTCGTGTGCTCTAATTCATGTTATAGTCCACACGTTGACGTGATGATGTTATTCTAGGGTATTGGTGGTCACCCACATGACATAAAAAACATGCACAACGGTACATAAACCTATAAAGGCCATGCATACTAAAACCCTTATAATAGATCTCATAATTAGAGATATAACATAATTTAGCCCACAACATAGGTGTTTACAGAGTTACGTACTTGTTCTTGCAATACGTAAGCTCCAACTCTAGTATGCAATCAGTTGTGTGCACGGAATCACATTCTTCTTCTTCTTCTTCTTCTTCTTCTTCTTCTTCTTCTTAATGCTTCAATCGACCTTCCTAGGGTTTCTTGGGGAGAATCAACACGTTAGTTGCGTCAGGTATCCACCAGTTTTACATAGGTAGAACTAGGGCTAGATCCTATGCATAGTTGGGGGTACAGGGTCGACCAGTCGTCTAGGGAAACGAATAGAATTCGATTGATGACCGACTTAACGTTTAAACCCTGTGGGTTCCATCGATCGATCAAGAGGAGATGAAAAGGGGAAGTTTTAGAATTTGAGGATTACAAGTGAATTATAGTATTCGATGTCTTGGTATATGTAGGGTATCATAAAACATTTCTAATACAACTAGGATTCTTATTTAATTACCCAAAAGAATACAAGTTTAACATGAAGCCAAACTAACCCCTTCCTATCCTAGGTAGTCGGCTGAACCATCAAACCCTTTTAGGATTTTTTTTTCTTCCCTTTTATACTCTATTTATTTATCCTAGATAAATATATACTATATACACCCTAGATAATTATCGTTTTACTCCTCTATGAGGATATTGTCATATTCCCATTTCCTTATCATTTTCATTTTATTTTGTATCTCTTTTCTCATACCAACTTGCTTGTTCTGTTTGGTGTGACCCATCGATAATTATATGAGTACTAGTTGTGAAAGACGTTGTTTTTTAAACAATAATCCTTTCAATTTTAACATGATTTAAGACTAGATGTAATGAGGGCATGAACCACTTATTGAGCTTCTTTTGACGCGTCGCCAACTACTACGAGGCACCCATTCACACGTGGAAGCTCTATTTTTGAGGTGGTTTGGTAGTTAACTAATCAAAGAAAATTTTGATTATTTTGTGTGGGTCACTCAGTTGTTGGGTATGTTTTTGTTTAAGTGGTGTATATTTATGTGGTGGATTTGGTAGTCACCATTAAAAGAGTTTGATAATGAGAGACCGAGATTTTATGATGATATGAAGTTAATATGACGTCGGTGGATTCAGTCATTACTTCTTCTAGTCTACATGCCCCATAACTAGCACTCTAATTTTTTCTAACCGGTCTATTTTTTAATAAGTTTATTTATTTGAACCTCACTTTAGGTGTTGTTTGTTTTTTCAGTTGTTTTGTTTTTTCTGAATCTTAATGTCACATCTAAATCTTAATAGGTGGTTCAAAAGTCTGAATCTAAATTATATTAGATTTTTTCCCCCAAAAATGTCTAAACATCTTTAGTTTACCGTATTACCTTTTCAAATATCAAAATTTTGTATTTATATAGAGAATAACTTTCGGAAATATAAAATAAAGGATACTAATCATATATTTAACATACATAAATGAAAATAACGCACAAAATAAAAATGGATACTAAGCACTCCATATTATCATGTGAATTAAACATTCAAGCTCTACTTTGCATTAGTTGTGCTGCAATTTCATCTCGCAAATTCGCCATGTATTGTTTATCTGCTGCGTTCCCGTGAGATTGAATGTCTTCATCATCATAATCAACCTGAACATTCTCGATATCATGCAGTTCGTTCTATTCATATTGATGAGAAAAAGTCATCACTTAAACCCTCTTTACGTATGAAGTTATGAATCGCAAAGCATACAATAATATATCTCTTTGTATAACCAAATCGAATGGGGCCATTCTTTTCAAGATCGGAAAACGTGCTTTTAATACACCAAAAGCACGTTCAACCACGTTTCTAAGTTTTGAATGAGCATGGTTGAATTTTTCATTACTAGTCATTGCACGAATCCGACGAAAATCTCCAAGCCAATACCTAGCATTGCAATACAGTGCCATAAATCCGCAAGTATGTCTATATGCAGCATTACAAAGATAATATTTTATGAAAAAGTTATAAGATAGTCAATATTTGAAATGATATATATAACATGCATATTACATTATCTTTTCACTTATACTAATACCTGCAGGATGGTGTGGAAAATCAAAATGAGGATTTCCTAAAGCTTCATCTAATATTCTAGAATCATGTGCTGTGCATCCCATCCGGCCACAATGAAAGTAAAGATCACGTTAAATCACAACTGGCTAAAACGTTTTGGTAACAATCACCTCTGCCTCTTGCTCTATACACATTTTGTTGATCAGCGGGGACACTAACGTTTATCAAAGTTCCATCAAAGGCACCCACGGCTCCCTAGTTACAAAAATCAGTAAACATTGTTAGCATAAAAATAAAGTTGAAGATCATACTAGCAATATTGCTATTAGATACCTTAAAAATTCGTCGTTCCCTCTTATTATATCCAGGAATGTTTGCGTTAGGATTAAATGATGTTGGTCTTATAACTTCTGCAGCAAATAGCATCATTTTGTCTAGTACTTCATGGAAACACTTATGGATTGTTTCATTTAAGTGCTGAAACCTGCGCTTTAACACTCTAAAGCGTTGATTATGACCGATTGTCATAAAAAATATAGCCATTTTATACTCGACTGATATATGCTTGCTATCTTTTAGCAAACCTTTTTCTTTAAGATGTACACATGAATCATGTGATATGCATAACAACTCCGTGCATTGCAAATTATTTCTGTCCAAAAGCTCTTGAGTAAATTGCTCTCCGGACATTACATATGTATTATCCCTTTTACGTTTCATTGCCCTTGGTCGGAAGTATTTAAAATAAAAGTAAACCAAAATGACGAAGATAAATTTGTGCGCATTATCCATGTTAAACATGTTAAAACATAAATAACCTATATTAAAGAGCAAACATCAAGTACTAATAGAATGTTCACAACATAATACCAAAATACAAATACCAAACATGATACCAAATAGTTAAATACATAAATACCAAACATGGTACCAAATGGTTCACTACATTATAGTATATTTTTACAACAAAACCCCATACATGGTAGTATCAGATTGTTCATAACATAAGTACTAAAAGACAAACATCAAATACTAACATCATTAGGATCAAACTACTGCAAATAGCCCAATGTCTTTTCCATCATCTTAATCCACCCTTTCATGACATCAGGATCTGACGGAAGTGCCATCCACGACTCCCCAAAGTTATTTGACGGCTGACTAAAAATAGTAAATGCCGCAAAAAACATTGGATCTGTAGATTCCAACTCAAGCTTCTTCAATTTTTCATGATAATCGTCTATTGTTGGTCCTTTGTTTTCATCAGTGGAATTGGCAATTACTTTTCTCATATCAGCCTCTAACTCAGTCAAATCTATGTTCTTTTTACTTTTCTTCCTAGGCCTATCTCCATCAACAATGGGGGCATTCACACATGGAGGATCTGAAGAACCACCTTTAAGACTAGTGTCATGAATGATGCAAGCCTCTTGAATGTTAACATAAGCATCCTCTGATTGAACCACATAAACATTAGGATTAAGAGATAATGAGGAATTTCGGGGATTAGGAGACCGACTAATTGAACATGTGGCATAACTCTTATCAAATAACGTTGCACAAAGCTTGCGGTAAGGCATTGGATCTCTCTTAAAGAGGCATGTTTCGAATGTGCAACAAAAAAGTCATCCCATTCTTCATTTGTTATGCTAAACATATTTGTTAGAGGGTTGTAGATGTTTCCCGTTTTTCTCTCAAATAAGAACAAGCCACATATTTTGATCTGAGGTAATCATATTTGTTTTTTAATTTCTTCTGGGTAGTGATTAGCCCAAACTTTTCCTCAAGTTTCTTTCTTAAGACCGTCCAAGACTCTGCTTGTAGGCTACTTCCCCTGCTTCCCTTATCACCCAACTTAATCTTTTCTTCGATACATGTCTCTAAAAAGAACTTTAGTTGTTCATGCGCAAGTTTGAGTCGTAAGTTGTCACCCATGCTTGTAAACATGTCAATAACTGCAAAACATACACATAATACGAGTTGTTCCATTTGTGCAGCCGTGGCAAAATGCCTCGTTCACATGGCAAACAAATGAGTTTTAATCTCTTTTTATTTTTTTAGTTAGCTAACACATTACACGTGAGTTCTGTGATGTTTGAGATTCATTGGACTAACGATGTGGTCATAATATTTTTTTCGTACATCATCACATAAACATAATATGAGTTGCTGTCCCATTTGCGCAGCCGTCGCAAAATGCCTCATTCACATAGCCAACTAATGAGGTTTAATCCAAAAAATTTTCTGTAGTTAGCTAACACATTACACATGAGTCGTGTGAAGTTTGAGACATTGGACTAATGGTGTGGTCACAATATTTTTTTCGTACAACATCAACAAAAACATAATATAAGTTGCTATCCTGTTTGCACAGCCGTGGCAAAATGCCTTGTTCACATAGCAAACAAATGAGTTTTAATCCAAAATTTTTTTTCTGTAATTAGCTAACACATTACACGTTAGTCCTGTGAAGTTTGAGTCTTTGAGATTCATTGGACTAACGGTGTGGTTACAATATTTTTTTCATACAACATCACATAAACATAATATGAGTTGCTGTCTCGTTTGCGTAGCCGTGGCAAAATGCCTCTTTCACATAGCAAACAAATGAGTTTTAATCAAAATTTTTTTTTCTTTAGTTAACTAACACATTATATGTGACACCTGTGAAGTTTGAGATTCGTATGACTAATAGTGTGATCATAATACTTTTTGGTACAGTAACACAAACCTACTATTATGTATAACTATGAACAATTATCAAAACTTTACCCAAAATCTTGAACCCATATTTATAATCTAACAAACATATCAACATTATAATCTAACAAACAATGTGAACTTTGCAAGGAGAAAAATAAAACATCTACCAAGCACATGCATTAACATAAAAAAAGATCAATTTTAAAGACTAAAAATCAATTAAAATACCTGTTTAAAGAGTTGAGAGGGCAGAGAACTCAAAGAAGAAGGTTGTGCCGGAGGTGTCAAGGCCACCGTTGGCGACGGAGGTGGGGAGATGGAGGTGGGAAGCTTCAAAAGGTGAGAGAAGGATAAGAGGAGTGATTTTGTGATTTAGAGGTTATCAGATCTATAATTAGGTCAATTAGATAAGAGGCTACTCAGAGAAATAAACCTCTGGATCTGAATAGAAAACAAACACATAATTGTCTTATAGTGTCTGACCGAATCAGACTTCAGAGGTAATCAGATGTATTTTAAAACAAAAAAACAAACGTAACCTTAGATAAGTAAACCCATGGACCATCAATCACTCCCAAATTCACATCAAGTTTCTATAAGATTTGAAACATAATCATTCTTTTGGTTTTTCACAGCTTTACTATTTTTTCCTTAAATACTATAAGAGTATAAAACGTTTATATTATTGTTACTATTACAAAAAAGTATAGGCATCATTTAAAAACAAAAATTTATATGAAAACAAAAAGTTGCATGTAACGGTTAGGAAAGAAATCAAATAAAATGACTAATATACATGAGAAGCTTACAAAAGCTTGAGAAAAGAAATTTCTCAAAGAATTCTAAAATTCTTTCTCAAAATAAACGATATTGAAGTATATATAAAATGCTACTTGAAAATCATTAATATGAGATGTCATACAAAATTTTAGTTTCATTTACTGACATCATAAAATTAGTTTTCAAAAAACTTAAGTTTCATAACATGCGTCTATTGAAGAATAAAGAAGAACGAATAAAAGATGAGAGGCAAAAAGAGTATAAAACAAGTTCTAAATGTAAAAATGTGAATAAGACAATAAAAAATTAAAAAAAAAAAAAAATTAATAAAAAAAAAAAAAAAAAAAAAAAAAAAGACACGTACAAGTTGCAGGCAATCCATTACTACGTATGTGGTTTATGTACTTGCACAAAATTTGTAGTATTTCATTATATTATATATAATATTAGAAGGGGTTTAAACAATATCACGTTTTTCTTAACAGATATTTTCAGTGAAGATTTAAAAAGTGAAGTATTCCAATCAAATCTTTATCTGTATAGAAAGAGCTCTTTAGCAAAAGTTAAGAAGAGTAGAAAAACATAAAATGACGGTATACCCAGTCACATGCATATGATGGCTAGAACCCCACAACAACAAATGTAGTACACTGAAAGAATGACACATGTGGGCAACCTGTACCCACAAGCTTTTTAATTTTTCTGAGACTAAACCAGTTGTTGGTGAGAAAACGATCTTATTTTCTGGGATCTCATGGCGAAAACATCAGCGCCATTATCTACGTGTCAATACTTTTTTAACAAAATATCCTAGACTAAGATAGCCATTCGTCGACTACGTTCAACTGTGAATCCGTGATCACATCAACCCAAGAAAACAGCGTGTGCATGGGTTATGTTTGGATTAACTCACGTTATTTTCTTATTATTATTTTCACTATCAGCTGGTCATCTTTTCTTTGTTACATATACATCTTAAGATTATTGATAATTTTTTGCAGCAAAATATTATTCACCTACATATCTATAAAAAAGAAAATGATTACAATGATTGACGACATGATATATATTACGAGGAATGGCGTTAACAACGCTTGCATTTGAACCTATGTTATATTGTTATTTGTTGAATCTTTTATGGAGACTGTTGGTCACTACAAGCGGTGTGCACTATCAAATAAAAAAATTTTGATTATCAAGTTAAGCAAAAAAATTTGTCTTTTTGCGTCGGGTTTTTGTCTCATTTTCCGTTTAGTTTTTCCGTTAATTGATACAAGCAGATATGCTATATATTAAAATATGATGCATTTGATGATTACTTTTTTCCTTACCAACAACACTACAATATGTCTTGTTTGTTTTAGAAACAAAAAATGCAGCCTAACTTCGTAAATAACAAATAAACAATTTCCTATTAGCTCGTAGTATATAATTCACAAACCACAAATCAAATTTTTCAGTAGAAAAACAAGTGTAGCAGTATAAGGTGTGGTAACGCAGCAACAGGCGTTATGTTGACACGACAGTTGCGTTGCCGGTGTTACCACACCGTCCATCTTGTGTTACCAACGTCGACGTTGGTTGGTATATTACTCCAACAACGCCCGTTGTTGTGTATAATCAACAAGAATTATTTTTTTCAAAATTTTTTGAATGTAACGAGGTTTTTTTTTTTTTTTTTTTTTTTTAACTAAAACTGTACTACTTTTTACACACTTATTTACATACCCACTCATTTTTTACACACAAACACTTTACTTCCATTCTATAACTTTTACATTTTCAGACACAAAATCAAAAATGTCTCAACACGATAACAACTTCTTAAACAACCTCCTCAACATGTCCCAACCGGATTCATCATCTTTGTCAAACCCTCCGACACTGTGACAAATGATATTTTTCATAAACTAAATTATATAATAAATTTCTATTTATTATATTCACTTTGAACGTTATATGCATTTTAGCACATTTCTGCATGTTTCTGCACATTTCTGCATGATTTCGGGAACTGTTTTGTACACTGTAGCTTACAGTGACTACTGAAAAAGTTTATTTTCGTCAGTAAACACAAATTAATCCATTTCGGATAGTTACTGACAAGTTTCGTAATTTACTGAGAGTTTCTCGGTATTTGCTGAAAAACAACGCCGCACGCGAACCGACACCACAGTAATTGTGAAAAAGGTCAAGTAAATATATTTTTGAGTCAGTAAACTCATTTTATTACTTTTCTGACAAAACCGTGGCTAAAAACTTTATTTTACGTATACGTGTCCAAAAACGTCAAACCGGGACGTAACGGTTGCATTTAAGCTTAAACCGACACACGATACACCAACACGGGACAAAAGTTATAAACTTTCCCCCCCTTGGATCCCCAACTGGCCACCTAGCACCCACCAACCCATAAGAATCATCTTTTCACCCTAATACCCACTAAACACTCTATAAATCACAATACACTCTTTTATCCAAATCTAATATCCAAATCTTTCTATTAACTAGTTACTTTGAAGCATCCAATTTTCATATTTCTTCTCTTCCTCTTCTTGTTGGCCGAACACAAACACACACACAAACACATTTTCTTACAAAAATTTGAAGATTAAGAGTATTTGGGTGGTAATTACAAGTGTTTTGGGTTATATATAAGGAGATTTGGGTAAAATTGAAAGAGTTTTGGGTCTCCTCTTGCTCTCCTAGCCACGTTCACATCCAAACCCTTTGTAAGGATCATCAAACTTTTCTAATCTTGTTTATTACATGTTTTTATGATGATCTAAGGTGTTACCAAGTGCTAAATGTATTTGTTTTGTTAAGATGAAAACTATATATATGTTGTCTTGCATGCATGAGGATTNTATATATATATGTTGTCTTGCATGCATGAAAATTGAACCATATTAAATGCTAGAAGTAAATGTGTAGATTCTTGCTTGTGTGGTAAGACTTACTAATTGTGGTACTAAATTTATGGCACAAATATAATTAGTACTCATTTTACAAATTAAAGACAATATATACACATATATACATGTATATATAAATCGGCCTACATAATAATTATGAAATTATTGGGGTTTTGAAAAATATAAAATTTTGGCTCAACTGGTGAATTGGTGGAAGTTTTACTTGAAGGATTATAAGTAAATACATATTTAAGTAACCTTAACTAATTATAAATAATTAGTTAAAAATGTAATTTTTGGTGAAAATGATTTATTATAGTCGAACCATATTATTTTTAGTGGTATAAAAATAATATTGACTAAACTTTGTGTTTTGAGGATTAAACATAATTAAAAGAGTTAATTATGTTTAATTATAAAAGATATGTATATATTTACAACTAATATTTGGTTTTGGGCCAAATGGCCCAATAAGCCCAATAAGGCACTCGTTGACAGTTGGGCCGAGCCCAATGGGTATTTTTCCAACTTTGACTTTTTGACCAAAAATTATTATCGGACGTGTAAAAATTAAATTCGATATATAACGATATATTAAACGTAACTAAAACCGTATTATATAGTTTTGGACTAATATTGGGTTAACGGGCCCAATAGTGAAATTTAAGCCCAATAAATATTTCGGATGACGAAAACGAGTTTTTACATATATTTGGACTTTCGGAGATTATTTTTATAACGTAGAACGGATTAGAAACGATAACTATATACAACGAATAATATAGTTATTACGTACTAAATTTTACGTACAAAGTAACTAGTGAATTATTTGAGAAATTGCAACACTTGAGAAAATGGAAACGTTTAACAAACAAACGGGTCATGCCCAAATTTCTAAAAATTATAACACTTAGAGTATTTTACAAAATACTTACCTTTATATATACTTTTCTAAATTTCAAGTATATATATATATATTATAAGGACTTAATATTTAATTATATTATAAATAATAAAATATATTTAATATAATATTTTCTCACGATTATAATTTATAAATATTTGTCAAGTATATTTAATTAATTATAAAGTAAATTAATTAAATATTTTAGCACTACAATTATCCTATTTAATATATCTATAAGCAATTTATATATATATTACTACGTACTAAGACAATGAAGGCAATAAACGGATGTTCCGTTACACACCTTCACACCATTCACCATCGCCACGAGCCATTGAGACGAGCTATTCTAATGAATTACTTTTGAAACGAACGTACCACACAACAAGCAAGAAATACACAAGCACATGGTAACACTTAACGTAAAAACCTTTTAAAAAGAGTTGAACACTTAACACATGAACGTTGTACTAAGACATACCCTACTTACCTAGGTCGCGTGTCGGAGCGGTTGCACTAATTACTATTTGACTAGCGGATTGCTATCTTTTATGGTGAGTTTATAGCCCCATTTTCTTATAAGTACTGTTTTATAAACCTTGGGGTGCGAAACATGCAAAATTGTTTTCATGGACTGAAACTGAACTTGTTTTTATGCACTAGTATGCAGAAACCTAAGTTTGCTTGAATCCCATTTGCCCATTATCAACACCGTCAATTCCTGCTGGGAAACGCGTATG
>LBNU01016142.1:29376-42875 GCA_014162995.1 Artemisia annua
ACCCTTTCGTCGAGTGACTGGGGATTATCACTCGCGGGCATTATATATTTATTTTAATGCCGTGTGCATCTTGTCTAGTTCAGGGGTTGGTTGAGGCTTATTGTTGCCATACGGTTTAGTGTTAATACTTGCTGATTAATGCTGATTGCGTCCATATCTGCTATTTAGATTTAAACTATAGGACTCACCAGCGCTAGCGACTTTAGCATGTTTTTCAGTGGCTTAAAGGTAGATATGTTTGCATCGGCAGGTGCATGGCGGAGGTCATAAAGGCGGGGGGGGCGGCGCGGGGTGGGGGCTCATAAGAATCTGTAAGGTGTTACACAAGCGTTACTCTGCAAAACAATGGGACAGTCATGTAACTAGGCCTTATTTTATAAAACTTGAACTTATGTATTACATTTGACTTAAAAATTATGTAATATAATTTAACGGATTTCTACTCCGTTCTCTTTATCTTGTGTTGTGATTCCTAATTCGTAGCACCTCAAATGCTTGTATGCTTCCGCGAATCTATATTTTTGGGGGTGTTACAGACACCTTCATCCACACAATCAATATCATCACAATCTTACTTTCCAAGGTTAGGTAGCCAATACCAAATGCCGCCCTACACACCCGAACAAATTTATCATCATCAACAACAACAAATGCTTAACCAACAATTCTAAAAGATACAACAAAATCCACCACCATCACCACCACACACGGCACAAACATCACAACCACAACCACAACCACCAAACGAAACCGAAAAGTTCAAAAGAAAAGGAAAACGAGAAAAAGAACAAAATACCTGAAACCCACAACCCAAAACGAACCCGAAAACCAAAATGAAACCTTAAATTGGAACCCTTGTTGGATAGCGTCAGAAGAAACGTTATAAGCCTTGTGTTACATTGCCGTTTTCGAGGATAACAAAGTATGAACTGATCAAAACAATGATTTATTTTGGTACAAAGTTCTCTACGAGTTCAACAAAATTATTTTTCAAAAACCTAACAAAGACATGATAACGAGTAAACGGCATACGTTGAACCTGGATTGCCAAAAATTCAACACAATCTATAAACGTTTCCAACGTTTGGGTGCTCGTAGTGGAGAAAACGAGATTGATTTATGAATCGTCTTAGGAACGTGATAACGCTCTTATTATAGCATATTTATCCCATCGATTATATATTATACTATTATATATTATATAGAATATCACATTATTTGTGTAGATTTGACACTAATCTGGTTGCAGGATTGAACGAGAGAAGGAAGTTAGAAATATTACTTGAGCGACGATAAAGTAACAACAACAACAAAAGGAAGGACTTGGAATGGAAATACAAACGTAAAAGACCCAAGTACGCCGGTCACAGGACTATGTGCGGCGTACTTGCTTGGCGGGTAAATGAAATTGAATCTACACGAAGTACGGCGTACTTTCTACGAAGTGCGGTGCACTTAGCTTGTCAGTTACAAAAGAAGAGTTATTGATTGCATTTATTGTGAGGCCGATCACTTGTCCTCATTTACTGAACTCTGGAGTTAAACAAGGTCACAAGAAGTCTATATAATGAAAGGAACGAATCAGAAGAAATGAGGAGAGCAACATCTAGTAGTAAGTAGGAAAAGTATCAAAAGGGTTACTAAGTTGATATTGGTGAACTCATACCAAGTTCACCATATCAAGGTCGAATTTGTTATCCGAGTACTGTGACAGAGGGTAGGAGAACGAGTCGAGTAGAGTTTTCTCTGTGGAAACCAATTGTTCTTTCGTTGTAATCACTTTGGTACAATTCTCTATTTTATACGATTTATATTATGAAGTTTATGAAATCTATGTCGAATGATATGTGTTTTGTTACTGAGATAATGGAGTAATCGTTCTTATGTTTATTTTGGTGATGTAGTTATATGGTTGTTTACATATTATGTACGCTTGCTATTTGATACTATGCACAAGTTTAGTTGATGAGATGATGTTTGGATCATTGTTGAATGTTTGATGTATCTCTGTGGTAGAAATAGGTCGAAAGGGTCTACTACTTTGATATTATTTCAAGGTGTTTGTCTATGGCAACTTGGTGTTTACCTTGTAGAAATTGGTCAACAAAATATTCATCAACCCATTCATGATCTTGTTTAATGCCTTATCTCATGTCTAAAGAACTTGATGAGGAAATTGGCTTATGTATACTTCTGTTATGAACCATCCTTAATGCATTTGATATATTGAGAATTATAGGTCGAAAGAGATTCTTAGTATGTTGGATAGTTATTTGTAAGAGTGATCACCAGTCATCTCTTGCTTATATATCTTGTTCATGATTGCTTTCTTGTCATTTACATGTTTACTTCCATGTTTCTTAGCCTAAATAAACATAACTTTTAATCATATTAAACAAACAATCTAAATTACTAGTCTTTGGATAAGTGACAATCTAGGGACTTTACTTTGACACAACTGCTAACTTGGCTTTTCTACAATCTCTTGGGACGACCTGGTCTTACCTAAAACCTTTACTATAAACGAGGGTTATACTTTACCTGTGTGTTTTATATATTAAGGAATTGGTGAAATTAGTATTATAAATTTAAAGCTATTGAAACACATCAAACGCGCATCGAAAAGAGGTTAAAGGTGAAATACCGTTTGCTAAAGAAGACGCGTGAGATATTTAATAAAAAAATACGCTAAATAGGACGCGCCCACTCCTGTTGATCCGGTTGATCTCACTGGATGCGAGGAGCTGAATTGTTGTTCTGGTTGATCTCACTGGACGCGAGGAGCTATTCAGAGATGACGTTAGAACTCGTGCCCCCGGCAAACCACATGTTGGGAAAAAAACCAAAACTGATTCCTCGTCGAGCACCTCACGAAGTGGGGCGTTTGAATTTGGTGATTTTATGCCAAATGAGTTTCGAATCAGACGGGAAGCCGCAGTGATGGCGTACGAGGCGTCGAGGAAGAAAGACGAGGGCATAATAAAAATCGAAGAATTGAGGTTTTTCAATACTCCAACCGACCCCAATTTGCCACCGGAATGAGCCTTCCTCATAAAAATGCAAAAAGATAAGATAATCAAGAAATATCAACAACAACAATAGCAACAACAACAACAATAAAATCAACAAAATTAGTTTCGCATTGTATTGTTTTAGTTTCATATTTGTTTTAATTTTTTAGTTTCGTATGTTTTAATTTTTCTGTATGTCTTTTTTTTGCGTGTGTTTTTTAGTTTCGTATGTTCTTGTTTAGTATTGTAATTTTATTTGAATTAATGAAATTTTAGTTTGTTTGAAAAATGGGAAATAAAATAAAATGACGGGTTCATAAAAAGGTGGTGTTATGGATGTTATGATGGAGTGGTGTTTTGGGGTGTTAGTGTTAAAAATGAGAATATTGACATGGCGCAAATGTGACTGCAATTTTCGGTGTCATGGGTGTTATAATACCTGACGCTCTAAAATTAAATATCAATTTAACTAGAAACATCAAATAGTAAATATTGCATTAGCTTTTGTTTACCCCAATAATAACCCTAAGCGACCATCATTTTCCTGCCACATCAGCTTTCTCTCTCCTGCGACCTACAACCGACATTTTAAACATGGGAATTGATTTGCACACTCATAGTTTTGATTGGAACACTCTATTGTGTGTATAATATAGTTGTACAGTGTTTACAGTGTGCTATGTAAACTTGTACGGTAAGTGTCCCAATCAAAATATAGAGTGTGCAAATCACCTCCCTTTTGACATAGTAAGTCAACCTACACTACAAAAGCATACCCCACAAAAACAATATTTTAATTAATTAAAACACCCACCACAACACAAATGTGCTTTGGTGACCGATTGTCCCAATCGGTTGGCTCCTCGACCCTTATAGCTTCGACCTCGACCTTGACCCTCACCCCACAACAAGGCAACCTGATGCAACCTTTAGGCAACCGAGTCTCAACCGAGACTATTGGGGGTAGCCTTACATAGTTACATGTGAATATGTAATTAACATAAGTAATACTAGTAAATATTACTTTTAGTTTCCTGGTGATCTTCTTTTTACCTCTTTCTTTTTCCTTTTCGTTTTATTTGTAACTGAGCATATTCTTCTCTATTTTTTTGTTTCTTTTGATTCAAAAATTTCATTTGATTGCTTGGTTAATTTGAAGAAATCTTTGTGTGTGCACCATTAATTTCCCTGATCTTTTCATGGTATGCACTAAAGGTAAAATGATTACATAAACATCTAGTTTCGATTTTTACACTACTTAGAGCTTGAAGAGGGTATGTACGTGCATACTCTTGTTTGGTTGCAGGTCCGCCACTACAAGAAAAAAGCCTTTTAGCGACATTCGTAGCGACATAGTTAGCTACGCATTTGATGCCAGCGACGCATCTAGCGACTTAAGGTGGTAGGTCGCTATATACGAGTCGCAAATTTTTGCGACTTAGTCTACCTCGACGCTAAAATTTGCGACAAGTATAGCGACTTCTTAATATATGTCGCTAAAAAATAGCGACTTTATTATACAAGTCGCAATTTACGTCGCTATTTCTAAGACACGTCGCTAACTAAGTCGCCATACACATCGCTATTCTCAATAGAAGTCACTACTTAAGTCGCTACTAGTGTCGCAATTTAGGTCGTTCTGCCCTGGTAACTATTTGGTATTAAAATACGATAATAACAATAATGATAATAAGAACATCATCAACAACTTGAAATGTATAACAAATGAAGGGTTTTTCTTCCATATAATTACAACACTACAAGAATAATATTCGTTTAACTCGACGGTCTAAACTTTTTTAAAGTACAAAACAAAACAAGAAAGTTAAAGTGACAACTATTCCTGTGACGAGATAATGCAGTAAAAAAACACCGTCATCGGAGCTTGATTGGGTTAGCCACACTGACGTCACCAATCTGACATGCGCTTTTAAGAAACCTGCAATCCGAACCCCTTTAATCTTACCTGGAGAACAAGAAAAACAAAAATGAACCGTATATTGATAAGTCTTACTTAAGATGACATTAGATCAAGTTGGTACCACTAGGAATGCTTGCACCGCTGACCTTTGAGCGTTTATGACAATATAGAACATGAAATGAAACAATTTATAGACATTAGTAGTCTACATATTTACCTGGGAATGAAGAACTTAATCACAGCTAGAAATAGGACGGAATAGTGTTGCTGTACAACTTTCGGCAGGTGTAACGCATCTTACTTGTTCAACCCTCCTGTATCATGGTCAAGAAGTCAAACATTTTAATATCAACAAATAGCTAAAGCAAATTACCACTGTGATAAGTCGTTGAATTTGCAAGTATGGTCCTGCTTACCACTTTGTAAAAGAGAGAGATAATGTGGTTCAAGCTACCTAAAGCATCATATAGTAGAGGCAGAGTTTGGATCAAAGTTATACCTCTAGCCAAAGTGGTAGAGAAGAAAGGCAATATTTCCATAGCTTTTGTAACTGAAGCTCATCTTCCCTATGGAATCGAAAATATATATATTTAGGAACGACAACAAATATAACTTCAAACATGATTATAGCCAGATGTTATGTTATTACTCACTTTTGTTGTAACTTCTGAAGTTTCTCTTTCTCTTCTTCTTCAACCTTGGTTTGAATGTTAACCCTCTATAATTGTGAGAAAATAGCATAAATCATTAGGCATATGTGTAAGTCATAAGCAGAGTGAGCCGTATAGCAGTATTCAAATACAGCTACCTTGTAAGCAGTGTAAGTCATAAGTCATTCACCTTCTCAACATACAGCTACCTTGTCACTTCCTTTTTGAAGGCAGTCTCGAGAATCTGATCAATAAAGTTCAGAAGTACAATATATCCATGAGAAACTCGTCAACAATATATAATGCAACATATGGCTCAAAAAGACATTACATACTTCTACCAGGATTCGTTTAGCATAAAGTTGTAATGTTACCAAACTACAATTCAGCAATGATTAATCATCAATGGAGCACAACTTCCATAATGTCAATCCTTAAACAACCGAAGAGGTTTTTAACATGATATATAACAATGTTCCTACTGAAGCTAAACATGGAAGACTTTGCAAATCGAACTAGACCTTAAACTTGCCAATACGCAAGCCATCCCAAAACCTATTCATGAATCAGCAATTCTCAGCGAGATATAGACAGCCAACATTCTAATCTTATACGTTCTTCTATACCATACAAAGGTGATTAAAAATTCTTTTAGCTGGGTTCTAAGGAGGCATACACTGTGTAACAAAAACAAAATCTAAATAATACACATAAAAAAATAGTTACACGTACAAACATCAAATTTTCTTTGTACCTGCAAAGAGCACATGGAATCAGTGCTGATAGTGTCGTATTTTGCTAAACCTTCATATTTCTTCCTAGCAGAAAGTGGCGCCGTTTAGCAAGCAAATTCTATATTTCGGTACATGAAACACGCGAAAGGCCTGCATGATTATATATCACATTTTACTAAAAAGATGACAAACAAACTTTATACTTCGATAAACTTTCAAAGAGAACAGATTACCCAATTTAAGTTCACACTGCAAATGATTCTGCCAGTCTTCATATTAAGTAGTGTCGCCACATTTTTCAAGGAAGCATCTTTTGTTGGCAAAGATCACACTCTTTCAGAAGCTAAACATTGATGTGTCCTGATCTCTTCCCTCGTACATTTTCTTGGCATAATCTCAATTGCAGTGAGTTATCATCATATACACCTCAAAGACTATTTGAAATTAAAAATACCCGACACCAATGATTCTTCCCCAGAAGATTCATCTCAGTTGCCTCCAGGATTCACTTAAAATCTCAGTTACTCCTCTAGATAGCCAGTTTAGAAGTTGACGTAAGAAACTCATACAAGTCATCAAGTGCACATTTTTACCCACGTCACAATCAAAAGTAAATGAAACAATCTCAAAATCATGATAGGGAACCACAACACAACTAGGGCTGAGCAAAACCGCCCGAGTCCCGAATCCCGTCCCGATCCCGAGTCCCGAATCTTGTCCCGATCTCGAACCGATCTCAAACGGGTCGGGACTCGGTTTGGGTTTTCCGGCTTGTCGGGATTCGGGATAGTCGGGATCGGGTCGGGACGGGCCGAAAACCGAAAAATAACANCCAGAAGATTCATCTCAGTTGCCTCCAGGATTCACTTAAAATCTCAGTTACTCCTCTAGATAGCCAGTTTAGAAGTTGACGTAAGAAACTCATACAAGTCATCAAGTGCACATTTTTACCCACGTCACAATCAAAAGTAAATGAAACAATCTCAAAATCATGATAGGGAACCACAACACAACTAGGGCTGAGCAAAACCGCCCGAGTCCCGAATCCCGTCCCGATCCCGAGTCCCGAATCTTGTCCCGATCTCGAACCGATCTCAAACGGGTCGGGACTCGGTTTGGGTTTTCCGGCTTGTCGGGATTCGGGATAGTCGGGATCGGGTCGGGACGGGCCGAAAACCGAAAAATAACAAAGAAAACCGAGAAAACCGACCGATCCCGCCCCGTCCCGTCTATCCCGATCCCGAACCGAGCTTAATCGGGTCGGGACTCGGTTTGGTTTTTCCGGCTTGTCAGGATTCGGGATAGTTGGGATCGGGTCGGGACGGGTCGGGATCGTCCCGATGCTCAGCAATTGCCCCAACTTATAAATCAGAATGTTCCCCACACCAATTGCCCCAACTGAATCGCTTTTCACAAGCCACACGCCCAATACTTTATCAATCCCCTTTTTAACTCCATCCTTTCCACAGTACTTAACTAGAATGTTCCCCACACCAATTGCCCCAACTTATAAATCAGAAACTTTATTTTTATGCAAGACGTCATGTACAATCAAATCCTCAATATCTAAACAGTCTTTTCGGCATTGTATCAATGATTAAGATAAATAAAAGTTATCTGGTTAGGCCAGGCATTATATCGAACACTTAGTGTGCATGTCAATCAGGCATTATATCGAACACTTAGTGTGCATGTCGAAAACGGAAAATGACCTACAAGTTTTCTAGAAGGGATACCACTTATTCAATAGAATAACACTGCATTTTGCATCTAAATTTCACATGTATAACCATCAACAATAAGTTTCTAAATGACAACTAAAATCGATAGAAGATATCAAATACTTAAATAATCAATAGTCAGCACATTAGAGCAATATAAGCAATTGTACCAACTAGAAGACGAGATGGAATCCGATCAATTATTACCGTCAAAAGTTGATAAACCACCAAAAACCCTCTGAAATTGAACCTGCAATCGATCTTTAGAAGATACAATCGAGAAGGCCGTGCGGTTGTGGTGGCGATACGATGGTAGTGCGGTGATGTTGTGGTGGCAGAGCGATGATGGTGGCGGAGCGATGGTGGTGTGATGGTGTTGACGAAGTGTTTCGTGGTAATCGGGATTGAGGGTGTGATTTGGAGGAGATCTGATATGATGTAGTAATTAAAGTGTAAAAGAAATTACCGAGTAATTAATATGGATAAAAATGTTTTCAACTTATCTACCAGATATGCCCATGGGTAGTGGTTAAATACTTAAATATTATTAGCTAAACTCGAACTTCTCTTTTTAAGTTAGAAACTGCATTTAATAGGTTATAAGAATTAGTTAAACAAAGAAAACCAAAATTACTTTAGAAGATTTCAAATACAGTTGTTTTGGAGGTTAAAATTTAGCGACATGAGTAGCGACATATTTAAAAAAGTCGTTAAATAGCTACACCTTTGGCGACATCGTTTAGGGAAGTCGTAAATTAGCGACTTTGCTAGCGACGTGCTAGAGAATGATGCAAATATAGCGACGTTTGTTGCGATACTAATTGCGACAATGTCATCTCGAAACACATCACGACATCATTGGCGACATAGTTTGCGACGTTGATGGCATAACGACGCTAAAGCAATCGCTACCTGTGTCGCAACTTTGCGACTTTAGATGGTAGGTCGCTAATTATGTCGCTAAAAAGCTATTTTCTTGTAGTGCCCCCCGCCTGTGAATCAAGTTCTGTATTATTAATTTTGAAAGATCATTAAATACAATTTGAGTCAAAGATCATATCATTGTAAAACTGGACATTAAGTATTATCAAAACTATCTCGTCGTGGATTATGATATCATGTGTTATCACATATGTCTGTATTGACAAAGACTTCTACACAAAGATAAGAAGATTAGTTTACTGACCATTTTTTCTTCAAATTTGGTCGTATGTAGACACGATTATATGTGGATCTACAAGTGCAATGATTTCGATTACGACTAGCTTAAATCTTATTCTGGACTAAATAGCAACCATTTCTCAATCATGCGAGTTTTCTACTGCAAGTTGTAATTTCCCATTGTTTATTAATATAATCTTCAATCCTTTAAGGTTATGTTTGGTATCTCTCAATCAAAATGGTTCTATGGATTTCATTCCGGTTCAAGATATTTGTTTAGTGGGCTCGGGAATGAAATAGGTACTCCCTCCGTCCAATATTAAGTGTCCACTTTCAAAATGCACAAAGTTTTAGAAAATTCCACTAACTACACTCTCCACCAATCAAATATCACTTTTACCCACTAAAGTCTCATCTCATTGGTTGGAATAGAATATGAAAACTTAATTTGGGACATTCCAAGATTGCATTGTGGACACTTAATATGGGACGGAGGAAGTATATCATAGTCATATATTCATTGCACTATGAATTCATTCCCGTGGGCCCCTCTCTTTTCCACTACAAAACTCAAATATCTACACACTTTTTCAACCATATTTTGTCATCCAAATATAAACAATCGTAATGATACATTTTTTTTTCATATTCATTGTCATTCTCCTCATACTAAATCCGATACCCATTGTCATTCCTATCAACAAACCAAACGGGCCCTAAGTTCCCATTTCTCAACATGCGCTACAAGAAAATAAAGGGGGGACGAACTTTTGGCGAGGACATGCATGTCCTCGCCAAAGACCCGCTAAACGAGAAAACATTTCGAATTTAAACTTTAGCCGTGGCTAGCTGGTGTAGAATTTTTTGCGTATGATCTTTGACAAGGACATGTCCTCCCCAAAGATGAAAGTCCAACTTTGACTTTTATTCAGTTTTCCATTTTCATTTTCATTTGGCTCGTAAATTTTCGCCGATCCTCGCCAATTGTTGGACCAAATTATTGACCGTAATTAGACTTATAATTACCGGGTTGTTCGGCGTTTGTGTTGCGACACTTGTTCTCGCCAAATATAAAGTCAAAGTTTGACTTTTTTTTTTGTTTTACATTCACTAGGCCAAAAACTGGAATTGGTTACACCAAATATGTGTGACGATATACATATAGTCACACATGGTTTTTTTCGTATGTGTGACTAAAGGTCGTGTGACCATAGGGTACCTACGGTCACATGTTTTGGTTCTTTTTAGTCTCACTTAAAAAAGAGTAACCAAAACGTTAAAATGTGTGACTAAATAGGTACAATTTTAGTTGGATTAATCAGCTTTGTGTGACCAAAAACTCTTATAGTCACACGAAGCATTTTCTTTTTGTATAGTTAGTCACATACAATTAACCATAAAGTGCCCAAAAGTGTTAATAAGTGTGACCATATGGTGTTTAAAGTGAAGAAATGTATGGTTTGTGTGACTATAGATCATCCAATTGCCACATAAATTTGGTTTTTGTGTGGCCTTTTGTACCATTTAGTTGCACAAATCATGTTTCTTTTGGGTATTTAGTCACATACAATTAAACATAAAGTGGCCAAAAATGTGAATAAGTGTGACCATATGGTGTTTAAAGTGAAGAAATGTGTGTTTTTTGTGACTATTGATCATCCAATGGCCACATGAATTTTATTTTTGTGTGGCCTTTTGTTACATTTAGTCACACAAAGCATTTTTCTTTTGGGTATTTAGTCACATACAATAAATCATAAAGTGGCCAAAAGTGTGAATAAGTGTGACCATATGTTGTTTAAAGTGAAGAAATGTGTGTTTTGTGTGACTATTGATCATCCAATGGCCACATGAATTGTATGTTTGTGTGGCCGTTTGTACCATTTAGTCACACAAATCATGTTTCTTTTGGGTATTTAGTCACACACAATTAATCATAAAGTGGCCAAAAGTGTTAATAAGTGTGACCATATGCCGTTTAAATTGAAGAAATTTGTATTTTGTGTGACTATTGATCATCAAATGGCCACATGAATTGTATGCGTGTGTGGCCGTTTGTACCATTTAGTCACACAAATCATGTTTCTTTTGGGTATTTAGTCACACACAATTAATCATAAAGTGGCCAAAAGTGTTAATAAGTGTGACCATATGCCGTTTAAATTGAAGAAATTTGTATTTTGTGTGACTATTGATCATCAAATGGCCACATAAATTGTATGCGTGTGTGGCCTTTTGTAACATTTAGTCACACAACGAATTAATTAAGCAGTCACCAACAAAAAGCCGTAAATAATAAAATTCAAATATATCAAATTAAACAAATTCAAATACAAAAAAATTGGAATGTATATAAAATTGTAATGCCGTAAATAATAAAATTCTCAATAATTTAACTTCTTAGTCTTGATCTTCTGAGCAGCTTCACTTTTCATGGCTTCAATAGAGATGTAGTTGCGCTTCCCTGTTAATTTAGGTGGAACTTTGTTATGCTCACTAACCATTTGTATGGTACTTGGTGGTGTTGCCTGTAGGAAACAAAAAGCCGGGTGTATCAAATACTGAATTAAATATGAGACATTATATATATATGTAGGTTGATAAAACACATGCATGTATGTACCTGATCTTCCAAAATCACTTGCTCCTTTGGCCATGCATAAAAATCACCTACTGCCTGCATAACTGTTTTGAAACCGTTACCTCCTACATCCGGTATGCAAGCTGCATCCTGTAAGGATTTATCAACAGATACTTTGTAGCAATCCTTGGGGAGTGGTTTGTTATGAAGCATTTGTCGTTTTCCATCACTCTTGTATACGCTGCCCAAAGCAATAATAGTTGTTCTCTTTGAGTGCCACAGTTTGCACTTAATTACCTAAAAAAATGATTTGTTGCATGTATGTATCAGAAATTAGTTAAACAAAATAATATATGAACATGTTTAAATACATACTTGTGGTAGTACTAGTAATGAAGACTCATCTTCTTGTGATTGGGAAGCTTGACGTGCCTCCTTTCGTTTTGCTCTAGTCGTTTTCTTAGATGCGACAGATTTAACAGTTACCTATACATATAAAACACAGTAAATAAGACATGCATGTAGATTTAAAAAATCACACGTGGAAGTTTTATTACTTACACTTGTTTCCTTTTCCTTTTCCAAAGTTGGTAGTCCGTTAGACTTCTGAATGCTCGCAACTTTCTCACATCCAGAAACACGTGTTCCGGCATCCTCATCAGCACTGCTGTTTATATGATTAATGTTCACCGGAGACACCTGCAATATAAAGTGTTTAAGAAGACTGCAGCAGTTTTTAAAAGGGTCAATAAAAGATGGAATGTTACTTCTGGTGGTGTCAATGGACTTGGCGTCAATGGAGTTGGCGTCAATGGAGTTGTTGCCAATGGAGTTGACGTCGATGGAGTTGATGCCAATGGAGTTGACGTTGAGTTCGACTGCCCCTTTTGGGCAGCCAATTGCTTCATCAAATCCTGGATTACCGCATCTTTTTCTTGACGTTGGCGTCTCTCATTCTCAAGTTCACTTTGAAGTAACACCACTCTTTCATCAGATGGTTGTTTGTTTCGAGGCAGATCAAAATACCTCCTGTAGGTTACTCCACCTCCCACTCCTCTCGCATATCCTCCCTTTTCCTTACCTAATACAACTGTCATGGCATCACTGCCATGATCAACCTTCAAGGTTCCTTGTTTGATCTTGTCCTCCGTTTCTTTCTGCACACACAATATGGGAAATAGGTTATTATATGTTGATCCCACTTTAATATAAGCAAGAAGACTTTTTAGCCCCACTATGCACATTATAATAAAATATGCAGTAAAACTTACAATTTTTTCTCCCACGGCTCTAGTATCATCATCGTAAAAATCTCCGTCTTTGTTCTTCCTTCCTGTCAACCACAGCGTGGTACGCGGTGGTTCTTCATCTGGTTCAATTTCTTTACGATCGACCTTATAAACATCAAATGCATACACACGTAAGATAAACCAATATAAACGCAAGTATGATGCTATATATTAAGTGCAAATGTTTCAAGTTACCATTTGATCTATCACAAGGGCGTATCCACCTCGTCCCATTCTATGCTGATAAAGAGACTTGGAACGCGCCACTTTTGTTGCAGCTGATTTCACCTTGCAACACAAAATCATAAGGCGTTTAGATGTAGTAATGATTATATACTATAGAACTAATATCTATGGAAACAGCAAATGCTTGAACTTGAATAAAAAATTACTAATTAACACCTTGTATTCATCGCTTTGTGTATAATTCA
>LBNU01016142.1:74013-103550 GCA_014162995.1 Artemisia annua
TTCAACCCCTTCAGTGCTTACCGAGACTTCATCACTAGAACCTTGTTGGGTTTGTTCCAGTCCTAGCTCAGTCCCAGTCGGCACTCTTCCCTTTCTCACTTTTCTCCTCTTTTTTTTTTCAATCATTCCTAAGGACTTCTAATCTATTTATTGGATTGTCCCTGGGAAGATCCCTCCGGTTCTGGTGGATCATGGGAACATATACCTAACCTTACCATCCTTATAACTCCATGCATTAAATTAAAGTGGTCGGTCTTTTGGTATCTTTCCACAATAGCCATATAACCAAATCATTGAAAATTCTCTCAAAGTGTTTATGATTAAGAAACACATTTTGTTAACACTTTGAGAGTTTTATCATTTTTCAAATGCTCCCCCTTAACATGTGCTCATAGGTTAAAGATAGAACTTTGCACATGTCGGGTGAGTTGCACTTATTTGAATTGATCGGCTCTTAATAGACATATACCCTAGGGACACGGTTACGTTGCTTAGTTAAAGGGATCCATTATTAGCTTTTAGGTGATAACTAGCCCTAATAACTAACTTGAAGTTGTTAACATTCCTTAAAAAGGAAGTTAGACCCGTCAAAGTATATATCTAAGAAGAGTTTCTCGAAAACGGTACTTTCTACTTTGACCAGTCCTCTTCGAGACACGTTTACATCACTGGTAAACCAGCTTGAAATTATTACCCGGCCAGGACTAGTCTTTTCGATTCACGACTTATCATGTTTCGTCAATTCATGAGTCAAATCTGAGTCGTAATCAATTCACGGTTTCTACTTATTATTGTAAAAACACGTGAAAGATTTTGTAAATTTTGTAAAAATTTGAATCTATTCCCCCAAAGTTTTCATGTAGATCACTAAAAATATATCATGTATGGTTCTTTGTGGTTATGAATCTAATAAAGAAGAAGAAAGAAAGAAAGAATGAAAGAAAGAAGAAGATGAGATTTTAGAGAGAGAAAGAATAGAGAGAGTGAAGCCTTAGAGAGAGAAAGTGAAACCAAAAAACGAAAAAATAGATTGAGAAGGCTTACCCTCTCCAAGGATGGAGAGGGTATTTATATGTACACGGGTTTTTGCCACTTGGGCTGCGGATCAGGTATACAGTGGGTAAAGACCGTCCTTCTTCCGCGAACTAACTACTTCTAATCTACGTTTTACTAACTAATATAAATACTACGAGCTAAACAATGCTTAATCATATTTGGGGTGACCGAATCTTTCTTATATAAAAATCGTATTCCTAACAATCTCCCCCTAAGGGAGGTCACCCCTGAAAATAAATCTTGAATTCTTGCATTGAGATCTTTGTAGATTTTTTTGTAGCTCGTAGTTGTTGATTCTTCATTGATAATCGACTCAAGATGACTTCCTTGATGTATATATTGATCTTTGACTTTGCTCTTCGCTCTTCATCCAAATAATTAGCTTCAAGTCATCTTTGAGTGAATGTGTCTCTTTGTGATGTTGTGATTGTCTTTGTGTTGTCATGCTTACACTTTTCTGGATCATGATCTTCTGCATCAGAGTTGTGGAAGCATAGTTGAAGCCCATTCCTTGATCATGATGTCTTTATATTTGTGGTTGAAGTGTAAGCATGAGATGATGAATCTGCATCTTTTCAGCAATCGGCATCAATCGTCAACTTCTTTGTCTTTGGTGTGATTACGCCTTTCCAACATGCTCATACATCTTTGTTGAGTAGATCTTCCCGGTTGAACAGTTCTGACGTCTCCTTTTAGATGTTGGTATGAGCATGTGGAACTAGAGTGATGGTGGTGAACATGGTAAGTTTGGTATGTTGAGCTGCATAAAACTTGGTTAGTAATAAACATACCGGCACTTACAAGTTCGGACTTCGAGATCGTCAACAGCATAGTGTGAAGACTTTCTCTAATCCTTACCAAGGCCGTTCCTAATCGGATGCCCCCGAAAGGGCTTTCACTGACATACCGAAGTACACCAACGATTAGGTGAGTCGCTGGAGATCACCCCACGACTGTAGACCTTTTGGAACACCACCGTACACACTAAGCGTAACCCACAAGAGATTACCGAAGTGACCTGCTGTCAGGGCTGTTTGATGTTGACCCTGGCAGGAGTTTCCACTCAATCACTGGGAAATACTTATGTATATTCCCTCATAAGTGTTCTTGGCAGATTGCTAAGATCTGCGTAGGACTCAAAATATTACAACTGGTGTCCTTAATGTTGAACAACCAGTGTAGAAGTATCAAGTGTTCCTATGAGATCTTTTGATGCATCTCTTGGCTCTAGACTCGATAAGTGCACATTGGTTATCCTATTCGGAGACTAGGGAGGGGTCTCCTGTTTCAATATCAACTAGCTCTAAGAGACTAGTCGATAGTTTACACCGGTTCCCCGTGAGAATGAAACAAGCTCTTTTAAGAGAACTTGAGTGGCTGGGAGGTTTAGTGCAGTGCGTCACTGGGTCCATGACGTCTTTATCTTCAATACCGATGTTACCTTGGTAACAATCAGTAGCATATGAATTGAACCCGGTTTCTGCCCTAAGGTTGAATAATTGGAGGGCTATTTCTTTTCACCCTTTCTCAATTCATTTCTTTTTAATTCTTCAACCCCTTCAGTGCTTACCGAGACTTCATTTACTAGAACCTTGTTGGGTTTGTTCCAGTCCTAGCTCAGTCTCAGTCGGCACTCTTCCCTTTCTCACTTTTCTCCTTTTTTCAATCATTCCTAAGGACTTCTAATCTATCTATTGGATTGTCCCTGGGAAGATCCCTCCGGTTCTGGTGGATCATGGGAACATATACCTAACCTTACCATCCTTATAACTCCATGCATTAAATTAAAGTGGTCGGTCTTTTGGTATCTTTCCACAATCGCCATATAACCAAATCATTGAAAATTCTCTCAAAGTGTTTATGATTAAGAAACACATTTTGTTAACACTTTGAGAGTTTTATCATTTTTCAAATGCTCCCCCTTAACATGTGCTCATAGGTAAAGAAAGAAATTTGCACATGTCGGGGTGAGTTGCACTTATTTGAATTGATCGGCTCTTAATAGACATATACCCGAGGGACACGTTTACGTTGCTTAGTTAAAGGGATCCATTATCAGCTTTTAGGTGATAACTAGCCCTAATAACTAACTTGAAGTTGTTAACATTCCTTAAAAAGGAAGTTAGACCCGTCAAAGTATATATCTAAGAAGAGTTTCTCGAAAACGGTACTTTCTACTTTGACCAGTCCTCTTCGAGACACGTTTACATCACTGGTAAACCAGCTTGAAATTATTACCCGGCCAGGACTAGTCTTTTCGATTCACGACTTATCATGTTTCGTCAATTCATGAGTCAAATCTGAGTCGTAATCAATTCACGGTTTCTACTTATTATTGTAAAAACACGTGAAAGACTCTTAGCCACTTGCTCCCCCTCAATATGTGCACATTTATTGAATCAACCTTGAAAGTTTTTAAAACTTTGGCACATACGGGTGAGCTTTCATTCGAGATCATTTAATCATCATTTTTTAATCACTTGCTCCCCCTCAATATGTGCTTTGTTTATAATCCAAAATCTTTAAAATTTTAGCACATATGGGAGAGCGAATCTTTTTAGTCCAAAAATATCCTTTTGAGTCCAAAAACATCACATTTAAATCAGTTTTCATATTTAAATCACATTCTCTCCCCCGATCATAAAATTTCAAATCTTTTGAGATTTTGTGATCCCAATTGATTTAAATGATTTTCGAAGAAACTTTGGAGAGAAATGTGATAAGAGTTTAAACGTTTACTGATTTTGAGACACTTTTTGAATTTCACTCCTGCTGGTGCACAAAGTTTTTAAAGGTGCAGAAATTTTGAGCAAATACGCTCCCCCTCAATTAATGACCCGTTTTTAATTTTAACGTTTAATAGCCATTAATGTGAGCGGTAATGTATTTGAGAAAATTTAAGACCGATAGCCACCTTGTACACCACAAAATCTCTTTTGAAGAAGAAAGAGATTTTGGGAAAAGAAGACTTCTCTTCTTTTACTAGAAAGGTTGCATTGAAGCGTACAACTTTTCGGATAATCCGCACACAGTGAAAAACATGGTGACGTGTTTTTGAAAATCGGGTTGCTATCTGAAGTAATAGCAAGCCATAATTTTACGAACGGGTTACAGTCTGAAATAACTGCAAGCCATATAAGGCATGTTTTGAAAACATTTTGAACTTCTGTTCGAACTTCATCTAAAGACTCGTGTCATTATTAAATGACATTTCTAGGACCGTAAATGTTACCGATGCCAGAAGACATGCCTTAAAAAACTATATTTTTGGTATTTTCTGGTTTTTCTGATTTTTATGGTTTTTATAGGTTTTATATTTTTGTATTTTTCTTTTCTGGGTTTTATATTATATAAAAGGATATTTGAAGCGAATCCATTACTCCTCATTCCCTTCCTGAAGACTTTTGAGTGATACTGGCATGAGACTCTCCAAACCAAGTTACTGGAGAGTAAATCGAAACCGTTCTCCAGGAAGTGCCTTAGTGAAGAAATCTGCCAGCTGAAATTCTGTCCTTGCGAAGTGAAGTTCCACCACACCACTGGTAACCCTTAGCAGCAACCCTTGCCTTGTATTCAGAACATTATCATGCTCATCAGATTTCACTTTAAGGATCCATCTAAGAGCTATAATCTTTGCATAGTCTGGAGATGGTGCCAATTCCCATACTTCAAGTTGATAGAATTCATGTCTTTCTTCTTGTATTGCATTAAGCCAACATTCGTCTGATAAGACAATCTTAAAATCTTTAGGCTTGACTTTGGATAGTATGGAATTATGAAAGCACCACAAGGCATGTGTGTTCAGATCACTCCGTGTGAACACTGATTGAGAAGGATTCCCATTATAGTGAAGATCATGTGGTTGTGGGTAGGAAACTGATGTGCTTGTGTTAAGATCTCCTGAAGAAGAAACTTTAGAAGAAGATTCAGGAGCAAATGAGTCTTTGATCGGAGCAACATCAGGTGGAGCAGATGGATTTACTTCAAACGATTCGTCGACTGCAGTACCTTGATGTACGGAAGGAGATCGTATGTATGATGAAGTTGATGAATGACTTGCTGATGGAGCGTCTTGAGCCATTGAAGTAGAACAAGATGGACCATTTTGATCGTTTGGATCATGAGTTGCAATGGCTGGTGGTACCGGTGTATCACCACTTGGCGGCTCGAAACATTCATCAACCATTAGATTAGCCAATATCTCCAAATCCTATCGATAGGAGGTACATAAGGTACATGCAGGAGTGATAAACTGTACAAAACCTGAATAAATTGATCCAGGTGTCAAAGGTTAAGTGCGGGTCCTGAACTGATGTGTACAGAAGCCATTTGCTCAGACAGATCATAGAATGTGATGTGAACGGATTCCAAGACTTGTCGGGTTTGTAAGTAGTAGATTCCGTATCCCTTATGATCTGTAGCATAACCAACGAAGAATTCAATGACAACTTTGGTGACTGCCATTAGTATGGTAAGAAGACTTTCTACGCTGGTGTTGACATTATTGGGTTGGTGGGTATACTTCTTGCATTAGCGCAGTTGACTAGCCGAACAAAGATGATCCTTTTGTGAGCAATAGTCTCGGTA
This sequence comes from Artemisia annua, assembly GCA_014162995.1. Lineage (NCBI taxonomy): Eukaryota > Viridiplantae > Streptophyta > Magnoliopsida > Asterales > Asteraceae > Artemisia > Artemisia annua. Next base: position 79,657 of record LBNU01016142.1, read on the forward strand.
GACGTTGTTCAAGAGTAGGATCATTTATGGTACCAAAGTACAAGTCATTAACACAAAGGTACTATGGCCACGATTGGTTCTTTGAGGCCTTAGACAACAAGTAGATGTGAGAGGACTGTATTATGTCAAATCGAGATGGTGTACAAGATAGTGACCATTTGCTTTGAAGAAGATTAACACCATCCAATTTTCTGATAAAGTACGTGTGTTTACTGAAAGCTACTTCGAGATTGGAATTCCAAAGTTGACCAACAGATAACAAGCTATGCCCAAGTCCTTCCTCGTAGTATACCCTGGAAATATATTCAGTCATCGGAGACATAATCTCCATACCCCATACGTGTGTCAACCTGGTAGTTCCCGAATCTAACTATCCCGATAAACTCATTCATGAAATTCTTGAGCCCTGAGCAATCACTGATTAGTTTAAGAAGATGTTGACATGAGTACCAAACAGAGAGAATCAGTTGGTATGTTGAAGAAGACAGTAATCAACACCTCTTAAACTTTCACCACCAAAGCTTTTGAGGTTCCTGAAGTTGTACATGCCATGAAATAATCTTAAGCGGGATTTTACAACTCTTGTGACTTAAACCGAGAGATTGATTCTCTCCCGGGATTTTACTAAAGTCAACAAAAGAAACCGAAAGATGTGATATTCGAATAAGACTTAGAGTGAGGTCTTGGATAAGTTAAAATTAGCAATAAGTGTCAAGTCGTGACGAGTCAAGTTACAATAGATCCGATCATAATAAGTCAAGTTGTAAGCATTTAACTCACAACGTCAAATTACATTCAGACTAATTGAAACGACTCAAGTCACAACAATTCACCAAACACTAATAGTTAACAAATCACTAGACTCTCATAGCTGAGTTAATCACTAGGCATCACCAAATCGTCGAATTTTAGCCTCCTCATTATGTAGCTTTGGTAGCTCAGCAAAGTATCATCTCACGCTTGAATAGTTCTTCTCATCTTTCTTCTTGCTGAAGGCTGAAGTAATGCGTTCCAAAAGTATCCAGAAACCACTTCCCCCAAGTAGTTGAAATGATTCAATCAGTCTCATTATATGAATCTCAAAAACCTGAAGCAAACTTGTACCTCTTTTATCATCAGAAACTGTTTCTTACATCTCTTCCCCCACGTAGTTGGAATAATACACCAAAAGAACGAGTTAGAACACTGATCTTCTCTGCGGTTATGACATTTATCTTCCCGGAATAACCTCAATTAGGAAGAAATATAAAGCTCATCACGTGTACTCGTTGTGCGTTCCGATGTATGTCTCCTTTCCCTTTGCTGGTTTTGATACTTCAGAATATACAACTTGAGATTTTGTGAGAAGAACAACATTTGCTTAGATGCATCCTGTGAGAATCAACTGCTACAGAAACACTCTCTGACTATCATTATCAGCCCTTATATTCAGTCGGCTATTGCTATGACCATATTGTGAAGTAAACCCGATATTCCCAACTTGAAAATAAAGTAGAATTCCCCGTTCTAGTGACTTAAGCTTGCACCAATGTATGATAAAGAGCGGTGTAGAGACTTCATGCAACATCGAATCCCTAAGTACTCTATACTCTTCAACCAACCAACCATCAAGTATAAGACGTACAACACCTCTTGATTATCGACAACTCCGCGTGAGTTGTGACACTGAATGTGATAGTTATTTTGTGGTAATAGAAAAGAAGAATTACCCAATAACTAGATAACCAAGTCTTTGTCAATGTAGAGATTAAAAGCTCGAACAAGGATCATCAAGATACTAAGTACACTCACCCGTGAAATCTCACTTCAATCTCAAATAAATAATACCAAATAAACTCTGTGATCACTAGACATTCCATTTCCAAATTCTTAGCCGACATTTTCCTTTATATTCTTGTGTTTGATTTAAGAGTGCACATTAGAAGAAACAACAATCCATGAAGAAGGGGATTCTTCAGAGTCCGGTTTTTGGGAAAGGAATACCAGAAGACGGATTATTATTCATGTGCAGCTTCAATATTGTGATAGTCATCATCAACACCTTGAAGAATAACTGGAGATTGGGTTTCGTGAGTATTCTGAGAAATACTTCAAAATAGTGCATCTTGCTCAATGGAGATGGAAGAAGATGAACCAAGAGCCAACAGAGACCGAAGAAGGAGCTTCAGAAACTAGATGTTCAACATTCTTTGAAGCTTGGAAGTATTCATCAAACATAAATCCCAGTCATTCTTAGTAAATGGAGCATTAGGTGTCTGAGGAGAGTCGAATGACCATTCTTCAACCATCAATCATCATGTAGCAAGGAAATAAAAATACACTCAATCATGTAGTTTATTCACACGAAGTTTGCCATTTTTGATTGAATACACACAAAAATCAAAAATTGCATACAACGTGAGTGAATAAGCATACACTCAAAAATTTCATACGAGGTTTGCCATTTTTGATTGAGTAGCAAGTGAATGAAAAATACTATCAATCAAGTATTTCATTCACCCTTCTCCCCCTCAAAAATTGCAAATGAGGTTGTAATTTTTGATTAACCAAGTGTATAAGAATTCGATCAAAGATAGGTAGATCCACTTGATGAATGAACGAACATGGAGAAAGCATGAAGCATGTTGTTGAAGATGATCAAAACCAAGAAGATTTCTCTTCTTCCGAAGACAAGGCGCACTGAATCGTACACCTTTCTTTTCATTGATAAACGGGGCCTGAAGTGTTGTCAGCAGACACCATAATGATGAAACTGAAGATCGAGGCTTGAACTGCGGTGTTCAAACATCATAGTCATGAAGAACGAGGCTTGAACTGATGTATTCAGACGTCATAGTCTTTGAAGAACGAGGCTTGAACCGTTGTGTTCAAACGTCATTGTACACATACATCAACATTGACATTCCAGAACTCCTAAAGCCGAAGATATGATTGCTTTAGGCCTCCAGACTTTGAATCTTCTCATGTAGTGGACGATTGATGTACCTGCAACTGGGTAAGGACTACCTGCACTAACATCACAAACTTGAATGCATATATATGGGTTAGTGACAACAGTATCCAAACCCTTAGGGGTTTCACGATCAACCATGGTATTGCCATTAGTGAGTAACTTTCCGGTAGGTAACCACTTAAGTCCGACGTTCTTAAAAATTCTACCAGTTGGCATCCACTTTTGGCAAGATCTAGGATTGCTAAGTGTCTTATGCATAGTAGAAGAATTAACGTTATTCCTAGATTTAACCGGTTGAATCTTAGCAGTGTACCTCAATAACCTAGGAGGCATCATACAAGGTTGTGAACCAAAGATTCCATCCTTATGAAGCAGTGCCCTTTTCCTAGCTTGTTCTAGATTATAGTTCTTGTCCAAGTCATTTATATTATAAGAATTTTGAATCTTAATGCTTGGTTTTGACACAGTTTTCGAACTAATCCTAGAGGAGCTGAGAGCAGGAGTGACTACTTGTTGAGGCTTAGCTGAACCAGAAGCAATGATCTTAGGTAAATAATGTGGAGTGACTGGTTTTGACAAAACTGGTTTCGCATCAACTTGGGAGGCAAACCGTGTTTTTGAAAATATTGGTCGTTCAGATCTAAAAGCAGTCGGTTGCCTAACAACGGATTGGTTTCTATATGATTGAGAAACTGGTTTTCCCAAGATTGATGGTTTTGCAAACTTAGTGTTCACACTATTCCCTATTGCTTTTCTTAGCTCATTTTTTAAAGCTACAATTGTGAAAACCTTTTCTAGAAGTTGAGCTTTGAATTCATCATTTTTGGCAGTCAAAGAGGTTATCTGTTCTAAAGTCTTAGTTTTAGTATCTTTGATAGATTCACACAATTCATTACACTGATGTTTCAAAGTCTCATTTTTAGCAAGTAAATTAGCCACATTGTGTTCCAATTCAATAACAGCAGTCATGTTTAGCCTTAACATTTACACATATCACACAACTCAGTAATACGTTTTTTTAGGTTTTTGATTGTCAAGTTCTTTGTTTCTAGCTGAGCTTCCAAATCATTAATCATAAAGAATTCACGGAAATCAGGAAGTTCCGGATTTTTACATGGTTGGTTAATCTGAAGACTTTCTTCCTTTTGTTGCATTGCAATTTCAAGAGAAATACAATGTTTTTCAAGCTGTAAAAATCTTAATGAAAGTTCATTAAAAACTTCTTTGTCAACCATATCATTTGATTTAAAAGCATCAGCCGTAAACACAGAACTTAACAAACCATTACGTTCAACATCCTGATCATTTTCTCCCCCTTTATGACTCATATTTGTTGAATTAGACATGGTATTGCTATCAGTCTTTTCCAACAAATTTGAGTCATAAGTGAGTTTGATTTGATCAGTATGCTCCCGTTCATTAGAGAGCACATTATGTTGAACAGTTAAGGGTACCTCAGCACATGACATTTGTTCATTAACCGGTCTAAAATCAGAATCCANCAACATCCTGATCATTTTCTCCCCCTTTATGACTCATATTTGTTGAATTAGACATGGTATTGCTATCAGTCTTTTCCAACAAATTTGAGTCATAAGTGAGTTTGATTTGATCAGTATGCTCCCGTTCATTAGAGAGCACATTATGTTGAACAGTTAAGGGTACCTCAGCACATGACATTTGTTCATTAACCGGTCTAAAATCAGAATCCATGCCATGGGTGACTGAAGTCACTGAACTGCTGGTAGTGTCAAGCTTATTAGTATCTGATCCTTTGCGCATCGTGACAACTGACCCAACTTCCGAAGAATTACCCAAGTCATTAATACCATCACATGATTGCACCAAAGTTGCATTCACTTTGTCGTCATTCAAATGCCTAAGCTGTGCTCTTTCCTTAATGAACATCTGAACATCACCCATGAGTTGGATGAGTGTATTTCTGAACGTGTCAACCTCAATTCCCATGTGTTTAGCAAAACAGCTTTTAGTCATCTCACTGTAATAGTCATACTCCAGAGTAAATTTTGAATCAAAGAATACTTGGAGTTGTTTGTGAAGTACACTAAGAGGAGCCATGGATCCAGTTTTGGAAGATATTCCTTGGTCAAGTTGTTGTTGCAATTGATCTAAGTTAAGAATCATTGTGTCAGTGAAGATCTGAACATCTTGACCAAAGAGTGTTGCAAACGCACGTTCGTATCCCATTATGAATTCAGTTCCCTTTAAAAGTACCGAGAGGTATGAATGAAGTTGTCGAAAACATTCAATGGAGCTTTTCTCTGCGTTATTGAACAATTTGTGTGGCTGAAGAAACTCTTTCTCTTGAGAACTCGAGCATGAGGATTCCATTGTAGTTGATCCAGATTCAAAACCGGTAGTCTGTTGTACTTCGTTTGAAATCTTATGGTCATCCATCAAGTCGTACAATTTGAGTATATCGGAGATGACAGAATCTGACTTAGTCAACATGATTGTGAAAGTGCACGGGATTTTACAATTCTATGATTTAAACCGAGAAATAGATTCTTTCGCGGGATTTTACAAAATCAAGAAAAAACCGTGAAACACTGAGAATTAATTTGGGTTGGTTGGGATGAGTTCAAGTGGAGAATTAATCACAAGCAATTTAAACAAGTCACCGTGAATTTCAGACAACACTCGTGTTTTTGAGACCAGAATAAACCCCGTAAGTTATATCCAATAAACCCGATGATGACTCTACTCAAAATAGTACTCAATCTCAGAATCTTGAAGCACAAATCCGTTGTCAAAAAATATAACAAACACTACTTTGCCCCACAATAACCTCAAATTTGTTCTTGCGATAACAAGCCAATAGCCAAACGAAAGACACAAAGAAATAATCGTCCCATGTATACAGCCCACGAGATCAATATAATCAAAAGCCCAAATAAACGTGCAGCCCAATGTAAACTAATCAACACCATCCCAAGTCCAACTACCTTAAACCAGTTATAGCATGCCCTAATCTCACGCTATAAAACACTCACAAAACCTAATTAGAAAACCCTAATTTCTCTCACACAAATAATACGCAGCCACTAACTAGACTCCTTAGTCTCCCAGCTGATATCAACAAGCAAAGATCGTCCCTTGAATCTGGATAAATCCGAATCACCAACACAGAACCTCTATCAAAACCCACGTAGATCTTCTATCTTGTATCAAAAAACCCACGAAGTAATCAAGGAGTCACGGTAAGGTCTCGTTTGTTTTTGTTTTCAGTCATTAATCGAAACATAAGAGAATATGTGAGCACCTTTGTTCTTGTCTTTTTCTTTAAAGATTTCGAAAACTAAAAGAGGTGGTTATGCTACTACAAGATCAGTGATGGTAAATACGTTCAAACTTATAATCTTTTGAAGATTAGAGCACGATATGAACGAAATATCTGAGATCTTATCATTGTTTTTACTTTCCTTTTCGTTTCTCTTTTATACCGAATGAAAAGGGAAATCAAAACACAAGTTGTTTTGGTTTTTCTTTTGAGGTTTTGGATATTAAAACAGAGGATCGATGATGGTAATCCTTCACTCTTGATGAATCAGAAACGGTTTGTGAATGCGAGTGGGAAACTGAGGTCTTTGTATCGTATTTCTTTTTGTTGTTGATACTTATAGTTATACCAAATGAGAGCGAGCCTGAAACTTGTTTTGTTCTTTGTTTAATTAAGTCGGATAAAAAACAAGTTACGGATCAATGATGTTATAGAGTTCACTCCAATGGTATCTTACAAAGATTGGTACGTGAGTGGTTAAACTGAGGTCTTGTATGTTTTCATATGATGTTTTTCTATTAACTGTAAGTGAACAAGAGAACCGCTACTAATGATGCTAACCGTTGTCTTGAAGAAATTTGAGCAGCGTTTTGTTTAGGCACAGAACGAAAACGAATTAACTGCTACACAGAAAAGTAACCGCTGCTCAAATAACAAGAAAGTAACCGCTGATAATGAGGGAACCACTATGTAAACTAACCACTGGACCAGAAGTAAACGCTAGATTAGAAAACCGCTACAAAAACTGGAGCTAACCGCTGCAATAAAATCAAAACGCCGGGCCTAAAGACAAAACTCTCACAGTCTTTCTTTTGTCATATTCTACCCTTTTTGGTTACCTGCCAGTACAAATGGGCCCAAGATAGCAAACCGCTGGTAAGAAATTTTTAAGGAACAAACCGCTGGTAAGAAATATGAACTATTATCCAGATCTCTAGTAAGAAAAACCTTAAAATAACCCACGAAAACAGCTCATAAACACCAATAGAACATAAGAGACGAATTAAGCAGTACTAAACATAACACCTATAACTTTCCTAAACAAGAAAGTACACCCATAAACCATGTCTAAACACCAACAAACTCGAACAAAGGGATTTTAAAGAAAACCAATTCGACCCATTTGAACCACAAGAAGAACCAATCTAAACAAAAACGAGCACACACAATCCCAAGAATGTAACCTTGGCTCTTGATACCAATTGTAGATCACTAAAAATATATCATGTATGGTTCTTTGTGGTTATGAATCTAATAAAGAAGAAGAAAGAAAGAATAAGATGAGATTTTAGAGAGAGAAAGAATAGAGAGAGTGAAGCCTTAGAGAGAAAGTGAAACCAAAAAAAATAAAAAATAGATTGAGAAGGCTTACCCTCTCCAAGGATGGAGAGGGTATTTATATGTACACGGGTTTTTGCCACTTGGGTGGCGGATCAGGTATATAGTGGGTAAAGACCCGTCCTTCTTCCGCGAACTAACTACTTCTAATCTACGTTTTACTAACTAATATAAATACTACGAGCTAAACAATGCTTAATCATATTTGGGGTGACCGAATCTTTCTTATACAAAAATCGTATTCCTAACATTTCATCAATCCCATTCTAAACTAATCAACAAAATTTCAAAACTCCTCCTATCACAGCCAAGAAAACCTCTCATATCACCACAAATCCCGTCACCACCACAACTCTCCTGTCATAGACCTATGCACCACACCCGTCACCACTGGTAAGTATTGTTATGTTTGTTTTGTGTTAATCGTTCTAACAAAATATATACGTACCCCTAACTATATTAGGTAATTCAACATTTGTTTTGAGACGATAACCTCTTGTAAATTATGTCACTTTCTTGGTAAATGTAGATAGTTAATTGGTTTTACAATATAAGTAACCCTGTAAAGCCTTTTACTACATGAACATGGAACAAGAATTTAGCTTCTTAATTGGTTATCCCTCCTTGACCCAAACACCCCTTTAGGAACTGTTTCATTAGACTTCATTGAATTATTAGCATAATTCAATACAACATTCCATCTTTTATATATGTTCATTACTTGGACTGTCTTTTTATTTTTTATGCTCATCAATTGGAGTTTCATTTTGTCTTCTATACTCATCAATAACTTGGGCTGTCTTTTAAACTTTGCCTGCAGGGACCACATTTATAAACATGGACAAGACTTGGATGGTAACTAAAAGGACCACCAAATCTTATATTGATGGAGTAGAGGCGTTTATTAATTATGCAGTAGACAACTTGCGTAAGATGGGGAACATCGACCCACGAGTTAATAAACTTCATCTTAAAATGCCATGTCCGTGTACAAACTGTTGTAACCACATAAACCAAACCGTGGAGGCAGTGCAGTGGCATTTATTCAGGAATGGGATTGATCTAACCTACATAAAGTGGACCAAACATGGAGAGAAGGATGAGCCATCAAAAAGTTCCCCAAAACCTGTTGACGCTACAACAGAATTTGTTGACGACACGGATTTTGCTTCATATATTCCAACAGATGGCCCAGCAACGGTAGATATGGTTAACGCTACAAAAGATAATTTTGAATCAGAGGATGACCTTGTCAAGTTTCAACAACTATTATTAGATGCAGAGAAGCCTCTTTACGAAGGATGTCCGGACTTCACAAAGATGTCTGCAATAGTTAAACTACTCAACTTAAAGGGTAAGTACGGATGTTCTGATAAGTTCTTTACTGAATTACTAGGATTATTAAGAAAGATGCTACCTGCTGGTAACGAAATGGTGGAAAAAACATATCAAGCCAAAAAAGTTGTGAAGTTGATGGGTTCTGGATACAAAAAGATACATGTATGTATCAACAACTGCCTTCTTTACTGGAAAGATGACAAGGATTTGACTGTGTGTCGAACTTGTGGGACATCAAGATGGAAGGTGGATGAGAAGACACATAAAGTGTATGAAAACATTCCAGCAAAGGTAATGTGGTACTTTCCAATTATACCAAGACTGCAACGACTATTTAAGATAGAAACAATTTCAGAAGATTTAAGATGGCACGCCACACGGAGGATAACCGACGGTGTGTTACGTCACCCCGCAGATTCACAGGCATGGCGTACCATAGATGAAAAATTCCCGGAAATTGCTGAAGATCCAAGAAATATACGGCTGGGAATATCGGCTGATGGGGTTGACGTACACACGGGAAATAGGCATCACAGTGTATGGCCAGTTTTAACTGTCATATACAACCTTCCTCCATGGTTGTGTATGAAAAGAAAGTTTATCAACCTTTCGGTATTAATATCGGGATACCCGGGAAATGATATCGATGTGTTTTTAGAACCGTTGGTTCATGATCTGCAAACCTTATTCGACAAAGGGGTTGATACATATGATGCATCCACAAAAGATTTCTTTAAGCTACGTGCCGTTGTGTTATGGACAATAAATGATTACCCGGCACTTGGAACACTATGTGGATGCCCGTACAGTGGATTCAAGGGTTGTGTGGTTTGCGGGAAAGATACAAACTGTGTTAGACTTTCTGCCTCGTCCAAGCAAAGTTATGTTGGACACAGACGATATCTACCATATGACCATCCGTTCAGAAGGCAAAGGAAGGCATTTAATGGACAACCAGAACCTCTCACGGCTCCAACTCCAATGACCGGGGAACAAATATACAACGAGGTACAACATATTGAAAATAATTGGGGAAAAGGAAAACGAACAAACAATAATGCATCAGAAAACCAAGAACATACGGGAGGCAGAGGTGGGAAGATTAAAAAGCAAAAAAGAAACACGACAGAAGAAGAGGGTTCCTCAAGCCAAGTAAACGGACAAAACGGTGCGTATTGGAAGAAATTCAACATTTGGTACCGAAAACTTAGGTATTGGAGGCATCATTCTGTTCCACATTGTATTGATTTTATGCATGTGGAAAAGAATGTTGCTGAGAGCCTCGTCGGAACTTTGCTACATGTTCCAGGAAAAACGAAAGATGGACTGAATGCCCGATTGGATCTGGCTCAGTTGGGGGTAAAACAAGAGTTGTTTGCTAGGCAAGAACAAGACGGTACAACTCTACCTCCAGCAGGTTACACATTAAGTAATGCTGAAAAAGACATTTTTTGTGAAACGTTGCACAACATGAGGGTACCTGAAGGCTATTGTTCAAATTTCTCTAGTTTGGTCAGCCTAAAGGATAGGAAGCTCATTGGCCTAAAATCGCATGACTATCACATGTTAATGCAAGACTTTCTTCCCGTTGCGATACGTTCAATCATGCACCCACCCACACGATATGCTATTATCAGGTTTTGCTTTTTCTTTAAATCGATATGTAGCAAAGAAATAATATCGCAACAACTAGATGATATGCAAGCAGAACTGGTAGTGACACTCTGCCTACTCGAGAAGTACTTTCCTCCATCTTTTTTTGATATTATGATACACTTGACTGTGCACCTTACTAGGGAGGTCAAATTATGTGGTCCCGTATGCTTTCGGTGGATGTATCCATTCGAAAGATGTATGAAGGTCATTAAAGGACATGTGCGAAATAGGACTAGCCCAGAAGGATGCATTGCTGAGGAGACTATTGCGGAAGAAACAATAGAGTTTTTTAGCGCATATCATAAATCCATGGAAACTATTGGTCTCCCACGTGATAAACATGAAACTGATGAAAATGAGGACGGAAAGCCAATGTCGGCCGGCAAATCCAGTCAAGTTTCTGCGGATCTCTTTCAGAAAGCACATTTGTATATAATACAGAATACAGATGAAATGGCACCGTATATCGAGTAAGTTTTCATAACAAATGTCTATTTCCTTACTTAAAATGATTTGTCAAATATAATAATCAAACACATTGTTTCAGGCGACACAAGCAAGTTTTGAAAGATGAATACCCGGGTAAACGAATGGCATTTCTGGAGAATGAACACAGTAAATCTTTTGCTAAGTGGTTACGCAAAGAGGTAATTTATCTTATGCGATTTATAATTGACTTTTTTTTTCACTGCCATACATACTTTACTTTTCACTGCCAGACATAGAATGAATGTGTGTTTGGGAATGCAATTAGCTAGGATGCCATACTAAATACTTCCAACTTGTAATGAAATTCAGGTTGAGAGAGAGTTGAACATCGACAAAGAAAGTGTATCAGAAACTGTAAGGTGGATATCATATGGACCACGTGCCGGCGTAGTGAAATACGATGCGTATATCATCAATGGGTATACCTTTCGTACCAAAGCTCATGAAGGAAAAATTTACCAGAACAGTGGGGTTAGTGTTGAGGCATTAGATATGCACATATCTAAAGAAGTTGCAACCACAAGGCAAGCGTTTTATTATGGGGTTTTGCAAGAGATATGGGAGCTAGATTACCGTTACAGGCAGATTCCTCTTTTCAAATGTGATTGGGTTAATCACAAAGGTGGTGTGAAACGCGATACGATTCTTGGGTATACATTGGTTGACCTGAATAATTTAGGCCACAAGGTTGATCCGTTCATATTAGCCTCACAAGCACGACAAGTGTTTTATGTGCAAGACCAGTTAGATAAAAAATTGTCTATTGTGTTTAAGACACCTCCCAAGAATTACAAAGATAAGTATGATGAAGTCGATGAGGAATTTAGTACCGTCATTCACCAGCACAATGATAACATATTGCCACGTGTGGATCGACGTGACTTGGGTAACGAATCACGAACTGACTACTATCGAACCGACTGTGCAGGTGTTGTTATACGAAGATCCAAGTGAACCATGTTATGTAATAAGAGCTTGGGAATGGTCCAATGTACTTAGGTGTTTGTGTTATGTTATGGCTGTATAGTTTTGTTTGGATGTTGTTTCATGTAACATTGCCTTTATGGCTCACTTTCTTAATAAATTTACCTTAATTAAGCAACCAAAAAATGTTTGAGCTGTTATTTATGCTTATTTTGTGTGACAATTGTTCATTCAATTGCAACATTAATTTGGTTTTTGTGTGGCCTTTACTAACATTTAGTCACACAAAGCATGTTTTTGGGAGTGTATTTAGTCACATACAACTAACAATCAAGTGACCAAAAGTGTTAATAAGTGTGACCATATGCTATTTAAAGTGAAGGAATGTGTATTTTGTGTGACTATTGATCATCCACTTGCCACATGAATTTGGTTTTTGTGTAGCCTTTGGTAACATTTAGTCACACAAATCAAGTTTTGGCTACACCTAAATAATGTGTGACAAACTGTTTAATGTGACTATATGTACTGGATTTTGGCTACACTTAAATAATGTGTGACAAACTGTTTTGTGTGACCGTATATGGCATTTGGTCATACTATTAGAAGCAAATGTGACTATAAGTTTAGTGTGACCATATATGGCATCATGGTTACTTGTATTTGTCACACGTTCCAAATGCATATGTGACTAAATGATCTGGAACAAAATCACCAGTTACGTTTAGTCACATAAGGGTCGATTGTGTGGCAATAGAGGTCTTATGGTCACACATTCGAAATGCTCATGTGTGACTAATTCGTAAATGCTGTCAATTTACCTACCTTCAGCCACACAAATATTTGAATGTGTGGCTGTTCCAAATCGACCATGTGTGACCATAGGTCGTTTTTGGCCTAGTGATATCTATGTAAAAAACAATATACATCAGCCATAGACAACCGAACAATATCAATAATATCAGCTATATTAACAACAATAAAAGCGGCCAAAAAACAAATAAATTATGGCAACCAAACAACAATTAAATGACAGCAACAATGGCAGCCAAATAGGAGAAATAACAGCAATAGCAACAAAGAAATGATAGTAATACAGCATCATGAACATTATATTAAAAGATACAGAGGTACGACAAGTGTGAAAACACATAAAAGATACAAAAGAAACATGATCTTCAATGGGTAGCACTCCAAGTTTCAAACATACTCTCCGCTAAATTATTTCTAAATGCAGTTCATTCATCTGAAGTTCCAACATAATTAATATTGCTTACATCTCCACCTCCTACATCACTAGGTCCCTCATCCGCTTCGTTTTCTGTCTCAAACGGTTCAACTGGCATTTCTTGCCTTATAAAATTATGGAGGAGACAACATGTCATAATAATTTTGTTTTCTAAGTCAATAGGATAATATGAATTGTCCCGTAGAATTCCCCACCTGGCCTTCAAGATAACAAAACATCTTTCGATAACATTTCTTGCGGAAGAATGTTACATGTTATATAATTCTTTCGGCGTAGTCGGTTGGTGTCCATTACGCCAATCATTTAAATGATATCTTTGACCTCTATAAGGAACAAAAAACCCTTCTCCATTTGTGTATCCAGCGTCTACCAAATAATAACAATGTCTTAGAACTTTTAAACCATGTGGCCTGTCAAGAGCATCCCGAAGAACTCTACCATCGGCTGCGGACCCCTCCCAACCGAGTAACACAAAGATAAATTGCATATCTTGTGAACAAACCCCTAGCACATTTGTTGCAATCTCTCCCTTTCTTTTTCTATATCTAGGCTTCTCTTCAAGTGGGACTAAGTACTTTATTTATGTTCCATCTAAAACTCCTAAGCAGTTAAATAAATTAAAAGTATTAAAGGTTACTAACATATTTAACTACGATCGTAAGATTAGAAACAAAGTCGAAAAAGTTAGACATACCTTGAACCATTTCCATCAAGGATCGGTAGAGTCCTCGCATATAGGTTGAGGTTTTTTAAGCAAATGTGAATGCAATCTTATCACCGCATTGCAAACTCGAGAGAAATACCTACTAATTGTTTCTCCCGAACGATAAAAACGACATATCATGACCCGGTTTTTAACATTATGGGCTATGATGTGTAGGAAAATGGCTAGTTGTTCATCAATATCCATATTTTTTTATTTGCTTTCAATCCTCCTAATGTTTCAAGCATGTTACATAACTTAACAAAACACATTCGAGTCATCATAATTTGGGATATGGACATAGTGTCACTCTCATAAACATACCTATGCAATATTAGATATCGGTCTATTTTTGTTACAGAGTATCGAATACTTGGTTTATCCATTTGTTTTTGATAACCAACATGTAAAGTGAAATAACAAACCAAATAACAATCGTAGTAACTTGATTCCACCATGCCAAAATAAGTGTTTGTCTCTTTTGCTTACGTTTGCGGGTCGCTAAACTAAGTCGGCCCAATTCCTGTTCATCCAAATTTTANAAAAAAAAAAAAAAAGGAAAAAAGGTAACATAAAAGATTTAACATAAAAAATGCCAATGTACATCATAAGCCACGACATCAAACTAGCATAAACAAAATATATACAATAAATAGCATGAAAAAAATAAAATAAATAATAAATAAATAATAAAAACCTTGCCAACACAACATCATTAAATAACGAAATTAGAACAAAAAGTCAAATCGAACCTGTGGTGACGGCTATGTGTAGATCTTGATAGAAAACAAAGTGAATATAGAGTAGATTGACTAAATAAGATAAAAATTAGAAATGTAGTTATTTGTTTTCACAGTGAGGAGTAATATAAAGGGAAAATTGCACAGATAGGTAATGAACTTTGAAAAATTTCTAATGTTAGGTAACGAACTCTAAAAAATACTAATATAACCAACGAAACTTGTTGAAACCTTTAATGTTATGCTATATGTGCCACTTTTGCAACTGGTCACCGGCTAAACTGGTCACCATTATACCAGCTGAGCTTTTTTATTTTTTTTTTGAACAGCTTAGCTTTCTTCTTTTTAACAATTTTTTGTCTTGGCTTTCAATAAAAGAAAAAAACATCAACCCCGCCATTAGAGGTCATCACCAAACTTGTTGATTTCGATTGTCACCACCACCACAGCCACCCCGTTAGCGTCACCACTATCCTGTCGATAGCACTACCACCACCATTCTGTCAACTTCACACTCACCGGTCCGTCACCTGTCATATATCCGGCCACTCAATACATGGATACGAAAACATACATCTGTTGAACGAGAAGTCAAATTCAATATTTTTGCAGACGAGAGGAATGGAACAACCTTATAATCATTGGTTTGATGTAAAATGGTGAATGAAAAGAGAGATGAAAAAAGTTTGGAAGAGATAAGATATTTTAAGGTCAAGTTGGTCTTTATACTTTAATTTCTAAGGAGTTTAAAAGTTTCCATCAAGTTGTGGAGGGAATGTTAAGTTCCTTTGTACGCAGAATTATTTCTTTTTTAAACATTCTAACTTTACTCCATTTACAGCCAATCATGATTTAGAATAGGAATCTAATTCCAAATCCCGCATAATCCATCAACCAAACACGACCTAATTAATTGATGTACTGTCCGTTTTCGTACACGCAAATGGAATTTGTGCTTCCATCTTACTAGATACAGTATAACCTTACGTCCTATAAAAACAGACTCATGAAATGCATCTAAAACACACAGGGCCTCAAAACAACAAAATTCAAACACAAAATGGAATCTATGAATATAATGCAGAAACCTCATGCAGTGTGCATACCCTTTCCAGCACAAGGCCATATAAACCCCATGCTAAAACTTGCAAAAATTCTCCACTCCAAAAGTTTTCATATCACGTTCGTCCACACCGAATTCAACCATCAACGACTACTCAAGTCTCAGGGCTCCGAATCCATAAACCGCCACCCATCTTTCTGTTTTGAGACAATTCCTGATGGCCTTCCGCCACCAGAAAACCTAGATGTCACCCAGGACACCCCCTCTTTATGCAAGTCAACCTCAGAAACCTGTATTGAACCTTTTCGGAAGCTTCTAACGAAACTCAACAATGCCACAACCACACCTCCTGTGAGTTGTATAATTTCGGACGGTGTAATGAGTTTCACACTTGATGCTGCAGATGAGTTGGGGATTCCTGAAGTTCTCTTTTGGACAACTAGTGCTTGTGGTTTCTTAGCTTATGCGCATTATGACACTCTCAGGCAAAATGGATTCTTTCCACTAAAAGGTACTCATAAATCATGCGTACATCCTTGTTGAGCTAGAAATATTCAAAATGTCAAATCAAATTCTTAAATAAATAACCAACATTATTTCCATTTTTACTTTCTGGTTATATATGCATCGCTTATATTTATACCACTTTAATATGTTTACTTTGTTTAAACATTTCTCTGCTGTAAATGTCTAGAATCTGCTGATTTAACCAACGGGTACCTGGATACGATCGTAGAATGCATACCAAGCATGAAAGGGTTAAGCTTGAAGGATGTGCCAAGCTTCATAAGAAGCACAAATCCAGACGAGTTGATGGTCAATTTTGTTATCCGAGAAACTAATAGAGCCCAAAAAGCTTCAGCAATAATACTCAACACCTTTGATGACCTAGAGCAGGACGCGTTACACGAGCTCTCTTTAATATATCCTCGCATATACTCAATTGGGCCAGTACATATGGTTTCAAAGAGCATGGAGAACAAGGATCTTCACAATTTGGGTTCAAGTCTTTGGAAAGAAGAGACTGCATGCCTAGAATGGCTCGACTCAAAAGAACCTAATTCTGTTGTTTACGTGAATTTTGGGAGCATAACCGTGATGACACCCCAGCAGCTAGTTGAGTTCTCTTGGGGCCTTGCAAATAGTAACCAGACTTTTTTATGGGTTATAAGACCAGACCTGGTTTCTGGAGACTCCCCAACATTGCCACGAGAGTTTCTGCAGGCAACCATCAACAGGGGTTTGCTTGCAAGTTGGTGTCCTCAAGAAAAAGTTCTAAATCACCCATCAATTGGAGGGTTTCTGACACACAGTGGGTGGAACTCAACGCTGGAGAGTATATCTAGTGGAGTTCCGATGGTTTGTTGGCCATTCTTTGCTGAACAACAAACCAATTGTTGGTATAGCTGTAACCAATGGGGGATTGGAATGGAGATTGATAGTGATGTCAGCAGAAAACAAGTTGAAAAGCTTGTGAGAATTTTGATGGCAGAGGAAAAAGGTGAAGAGATGAGAGGAATGGCTAGAGTTTGGAAGAAAAAGGCTGAATCGTCGTCATCTTGTCTGAACATAGACAAATTAATCAACCAAGTGTTGCTTCGGTCATAGGATTCGAGTTGTTGGAACAGGATACTCTATGCTCTTCAACGTTAGAAGGCGCAAGTATCGACTCTTCTTTTTCGCGATGGCTACCGTATCCAAGTTTATGAAATCTATCTAGAGCATGAATAAATCAGTTTGTATTCCATTAAGTTCTTTTACTCCCAACTATTTGTTATTCCATCTAAACATCAATTTGAGTCGAGTAAGCTGCTTTTTTATCAATCCAATTTGTTCGCTTGTTACATAATCCGTCTACCACAAATGAATATTAATTCTACTCTCTAATTTATTCAGTTATAACATTGCTGTCATTATGCATGCATAATTAATTAATCTAGTTGCTTTGGTAAAGGTATATGTAGTTCTGATCAAGGATTCAATGCGAATGTCACCTGTCTATATGTATACTGTTAGAGTTATGGATAAATATTAATACGTATATGTCTAGAATCGAACTCGAGACCGCGGGATTGCACACTTTACGTATGAGAATTAAAGTTTAATAATTTAATATAAAAAGTTATATTTAATTATTAATTACACAAAACAAATAAAGAATGTTAGTGATTGGCGAAAATTGACTAACATACAAAGATAAGGACCAAGGATAAAAAATAGAGAACAAGAAGGATCTAGAACCAAGCCCTAACTTGTTCCCTAAGTTTTGTTATCCTATAAAAGCAAGGTTAAAGGTTTTATTTTGTGATGCTCTTGTACACGTTAAATCCTAAATACTTTTCTTTTGCTCCTTGACTTCTCGACAACACACTTTCACAGGAAGGATCAAATACATGCATGAGTTTATCATGCATGTGCATGGTATATTACATTGTTTTCTTTTCCTTACTGTGATCGACAACAAGAAGTCAACAATGACGTCTTTTGGTGTATTGTTTTCTATTGTCGAGTAGTTGATGTTTTTCTTAAAACATAATATTGTTTTGTGTAATATTAATTTAAACTAGCATTTACTTTAATTCGTTAATAGTACGTGTGTACAAGAACGTGGTACAATCACACTATTGATTGTATCTTGGATCGATTAACAAAACGGTAAGGGGTTAATCAATAGATCCCTAATTCACATAAACCCTAATTAGGGTTCATCTTTATTGAAGGTTTAAAGTTTGGTTCTTGTTCTTGCTAGAACCTAAAGGTACGTTCCTATTTAGGTTTATGTTAATCTTTTATATGTTATAATTGATCGTACGCTTCCGCACTATGTGACTACTTGATATACTTAATAATATGATAGTCTAGATTATTAAATTCTAACATATACCATATAGACATTTATATATAACATATGGAATAACTCGATTTAGGATACAGTATAAAAGTAAAAGGAATAACGAGCATGTAATTCTAGACAAGTAAAAAGACAGTGCCTTGATGTGCATTTGTGGCTTTTGAGCACCTTCGACCACCTTAAAATATATCAATTCGTAGTATTGGATGCTAAACGACAGGTATTAAACTCTGAAAAATGCTGCATAGATCCATAGTAGCGTTCGTTGTTGTGACTCGTGAGAGCAGTATGCTCATGTTTTGGCCGTCCAACAGATAACAATATTTAGTCACTAGACAGTTTTGCTACCATTCTTACTAAACTTCTGTTTGGCTAAATTTGACCAGAGACCAAATAGTATTATGGGCCCCAACATACTTACAATAACCTGAATATATGGTTGTCACCGGACTATAAGTATACACATTTTTGCTAGAGTTAATTACAAATTTCATTTTGAAAAAAAAAAAAAAAAAAAAAAAAAAAAAAAAAAAAAATCTCATCACGTCGTTCACATTTTTCACCTTTCGTCCTTAAAACTTTAATAAATGCACACCGCCCGTCTCTGTGGTTGTCCATTTTTAACAGACTGATCCTTAAACTATTAGTCCATTAAAAAAATTTCTTTAAGTCCAGTTATTTGAGGGTAGTTTTGTCTTTTCATGTTGTAAATATGTTTTTCACTATCAATTCAAGATCCGCCCTTTCATTTGTTTGGTTTTTTATACAAAAATTCAGACACACACAAAGAGTGTAGGTAAGAAAAAGACATAAAATTTATTTTATGCAAAAAAATATAGTTATTTAGGATTTCTTGATTTAGTTGGTAAAAGCTCAAATTGTTTTAGGGGTTTTAGTCGGAATGATGAGTAAAATGCTTGAGTATGCTTTCTATATCATTATTGTTAGCTAAAGATTTAATCGAGGAATCAGGGTTTTGTTTTGTGTTAATGTATTTTATTTTGAAATACAGTTATTAAGTTTAATTTTTTTGATTTTGCATTTAAGTTTGAATTTTTTTTAAGAGCTTTGGTTGGGGTAATGAGTATAATACTTGGTTATGTTTGCTGCTTAAAGTTTGATTAGGATATTGTGATTTTCAGAATTTATAGCTGATATGTGTAGTACTTGCTTGGCTATGATGATTCGGCCACCCGGCAAGTCCTAATTTTTGCCTGGAAAAAATTGGATGGCATAAAATGCAACTGTGTTTTGCGGTCAACCGTAGTTTTGGCATGATAAAAATCGTAATGCATAAAATGCAACTGTATTTTGCAGCCAATTCGATATCTAAGCCAGGGTATTAGGTTAGGGATTTCAATGAGTGTCATATGTTTAGTGGATCCTATTTTGATAGCAGTTGTTTGGCTATGATGATTCAGTTACTCAATGAGCCGTAATTTTGGCGTGGCAAAAACTAGATGATATAAAATGCAACCGTATTTTGCAGCCAATAACATTGTTAGAAATAAAAGTGCCGGTAATTATTTGTATTTACACTACGTTTATAATTAAAAAGAAATATGCAAACATTAAGTAGAATAGCCCGGCCCATGGGCAGCCCTTCTTTGTTTTCTAATTATAAATACCCCTCTCCTCATGTGAAGAGGGGTGTGGTTTTGCTAGGGTTTTCATTTGGTATCAAAGTTTAGTAATGTTTCTCTTTTCTACCTAAGCAAGCTGCCACCTCTCTCTCTCTCTCTCTCTCTCTCTCTCTCTCTCTCTCTCTCTCTCCCCAACAAGTGGTATGAGAGCCATATGATGGTTTAGGTAGTATTTGGATTGTGTTTTATATGTTTTAAAGTCTCTCGTTAACAACCGAGTTTCTACTTCTTTTTCTTTGTTTCTTGCATTCTTATCACAAAGCCTTGTACATTGTGATAGATATCGTGTTTAGAAGCTTAGATTTATAAGAAAAAAAATGTTTCTTTAGTCCAAAAATAGTGTTTTTAGATCTAGATTTTATTTCGTAAACGTGCGTAGAAAATTACTTGATTTCGCTTTAAAAACCAAAAAGTTTGCACTTTTATAGTAGATTTAGTGATTCTAAGTTAGTTTTGGCAAAAGAAACGGATAAAAAACGTTTAGATTTAAGCTTTTAGTCGATTTAAAGTTTATGTGAAATTTTGTGAAACTCTGAGTTCCAAAAACCCTTTTTTCCGAGTTTGAAATACCCTTTTTTCTCCAAATTTTAAAAACCCGTTTTCTCCATGTTTAGTATCCTATTTTCTCCGAGTTTCCATATGGAATAGACTACATAACTCCGACTTTGGAAATTTCTCTGACTTTGGAATTCTCCGAATTTGGATGGACTCCTACTTTGGAAACAATATTTCGACTTTGTTATTTGGTATTCTCCGAATTGGATATACTCCGATTTTGGGAAAAGACACCAACTTTGGAAACAAGACTCCAACTTTGGTATTTGGAATTCTCCGACTTTAGATAGACTCCGACTTTGAGAAAAACTCCAACTTTGGATAGACTCCGACTTTGAGAAAAACTCCAACGTTAGATAGACTCTGACTTTCTGACACTCTGACTTTGGTTTTCTTCGGGTTTCTTTCCAAGAATTATCTCCGAGTTTCTAGACAGTAGAACATATTTTCACTTAACATAAACAAGACTTAATCACAACACAACAACAATCCTGTCTCGTCAACAAGATCCATACATCACTACACATAATTTCAAAATGTCTCAACAACATAATCAACATTTTAACAGCACTCTACATCCTAACCACACTCAACCCATCTCAACTGGTCAACAATCAATCATCCATGTTGGATCTAAAACCCGTCCTCTTATGCTTAAAAAGAGTAATTACGTATAATGGGCAAGCAGATTCATAAGATACGTCGAGTGCAAACGAGATGAAGGGAAGTGGATGAAGAAGGCCATTGTGGAAGGACCTTTTAAATTGCAAAAGGCTTGCGTTACTGTTCTCGCTGATTGAAACCAAGTTCCACAAAGGGTGTTCGAGATCAGACTGTGGATGACTTATCTTAGGATGACGGCAACTATTATGAGCCAGATGGGTTAACTATGCAACAAATTCTCATGGGTATACCTAACACAATCTATAGAAGTGTCGATGCATGCAAAGTTGCTCGAATAATGTGGGACGCGTTCGACGTCTTATAAAGGGTACTAAACTTAGCTAGACTGAATTAGAGATTAAGCCAATAGATATCTATGATAAGTTCAAGGAAATGTCTGGGGAATCTCTTGAGTCGTACTATCAACGTTTTACACAGATCCTAAATGATTTGGAAAGAAACGAGATTTTACCCAAGAATGTTGCTATCAATACCAAGTTCTTGAACTCTCTTCAGCCAAAATGGCATCGTCATATCACACTCATCAGGCAAACATAGAAGTTAGAAGAGGTCAAATATTATCACTTGTTTGATAACTTGAAGCAAAACCAAGATGAGCTTACTACAATTCAGAAGGCAACATGAATACGTCATCCACTTGCACTTGTTGCTAACATGCACATCACTTCACAGTCCCACTATGCGTCATAGCAACAACTATCTGTCCTTCAGCAAAACTATGCTTATGATTCATACTTTAATCACCATCAACCTTATAATCCACATTAGTATAATGATTATAATCCTCCACCAAACAACACGTATGAATCTTAAACCTCATCAAGCAGCCTTTTACCTGTCACTAATGATCCACCGTACTATTATGTGCAATCAGATACTGCTTAACCAAGCATCAGCTTTACTTGTTAAGGCATTCTCACAGCAGTTTCCACACTGATGCAGGTTTTACCGACCAGGTTTAATATTTATAAAGTTACTCATTTCCTAAGGTCTACCTAATGCACTATCGGGCAGTGTACCCGGTCGTGTGAGGAATAGCTAGTTGGTAAAGCCGAGGTTGTCCCAAGAGCTATGTGTGTGGAGTCTATCTAAGTTGTGTGTCACGTATAAAAGGGGGTTTATGATTGTAGAGATTAATTGACTAAGAAATGCAAATAACAAAGCAAGTAAATAAAGAGAATCAATAAGGAGAAGCAGTGTTAACCTAATTACTACTCTTGTTATTTTTATGATTAGTTTTCTATAAGTGCATCCTATCGTTTCGTCTGGGGGTTATATACATTTAGGATCAGAGGGTTAAATCACCTAAATCTATCTTACACCTTGTCTTATTCCCGCCTATTGTAAAGACGAGTGTTCATCGGTTGGCGTGAACCTACGAAGATACAAGAGTCATTAAGTACCTCTACTAACATGGACAAGTCTAGCGCGATGCGGCATGGTCAAATCTTACAACCCCGCTAGCTTCTTTAAGGGTATCGCATTGGAGGGTGGTCCTAGGGTTAATTCGCACATGTATGGTGATATTTCTATCATCAAGTCACATCCCCATTGGTTTGGGTCCTAGGGTTAATTCACCAAGCCTCTAAGGAACTACCAATGCTCAACACTACCAAAGCTAGAGTGTCCTAAGACTCGCCATGAAAGTATACAAACAATACGACAATAGATGCATAGAAAACTAACTCATAAAATGTAGCAACTACAAAATCTCATCACTATCATTCCCATTACAAATACCTATAGTAGGTATTTCACAGATAAATTTTTGCTTTTTATGTGCATTCATTACTTGCATGATTCTCTAGACCTGCTCACGTATCCACACAAGCCAAATAACCCTACACACACATCCTATAAACCCTTGGTATATCAAGCATAAGATCACAACAACACCATAATAAGTAATCTACCAATCTAACACACTAAACTTACCACAAAACCATAACAAGAACTTACCACAAAACCATAACAAACTCTAATAAACCCTAAATAAATCCTACTTAGGTCTATGTGCTTACTAAACCCTAAATGCTTAACTAAACTAGTTTGAAAGTATCCAAGGCTTATGTCTGAGTTACCTTAGGAACATTAGGTTACCTTAGGACCCTTAGGTGCTAGTACAACCCATTAGAGGTTAGGTACAAGTCCCTTAGGCAAAAAACCATAACTAGGTTATAACTTCCCGGAAACTAGGTCAAACCTTCCCAAATCTTTCCCATAAACTACCACCACTTAGTATAAACCTCTTAGGACTTAGGATTAGTCATTAGACACTCATGGGACCCTAACTTAGGCACTAAACCCTAGGCAAAACCCTAAACTCACTCTAGGCAAAACTAGGTCAAAACTAAACCTAAACCTTAGAACAAAGCTACGATAACACCTCTAAACTAGAAACTAAGCA
>LBNU01016142.1:121708-133439 GCA_014162995.1 Artemisia annua
GTAAATGTGATCAAATATTGCCTTAAATCGTTCCTTTTGTCATTTTAGGTACTTCTGTGAAGAATTCTGGAAAACATGCAAATTTGGACGTTTTTGGAGCATAAAAGTGAAGAAAACGACAAAGTCTCAAAAGAAGCTGGAAAACCTTCCTGACGGCGTCAGAGCCACAAGGTGACGCCGTCAGCCAACGTTGACAAATGAGTAAAATCAGATTACACTAGACGCCCTATGAAGAAAGCAAGATGTTTACACCTGACGGCGTCAGGTGTTAGAGGAAGTAGGCCGTCAGGTGTAATGCTAAAGAGTGACGGCCCAAAGCACATGTACAAGTGACGGCGTCAGAAGTAGATCTAGGCCATCTGAGAACCCTAATGGCGGCGAGCTGACGGCGTCAGAGTGTATAAGCTGACGCCGTCAGAATGTAAAATCTATATATACTTTTCTATTTTTCATTCATTAGTGTGGAACTTTTGGTGTAAGTTTGGGAAAAACCCTAAAGATGAATTTGGTTGTATTTTCAAGGGTTTTTCACCCTTGAATCCTTCATGTTCAATTAAAGATAAGTCCTCACTTAAATTAATCAATACGTCTATGTGTTGGTTAATTACATCTTATGCTTTTCTTTCAATTAACATGGTAGGCTAGATTTTTCTTGTGTTTGCTTAGATCTAATGAAACCTAACTATTAATTATTGGTTGATTGGTGTGTTATTACTTGTCTTGGATGAATGTTTCATCAATGTTAGGCTTAAGAAAACTGGTTAAACTCCTATATGGTAACCTGCTTGAACGTCTTAAGAAACATGTAACTAATGCGTACTAGGTTATTAAGGTAGTATTTAACGCATGAGCCACTGTTTACAATCCCTATGATTGGGTGCTTTACGCATCGTTATAGGAGGAGATAAGAGCTCATAGAATTGGGGAGATATGTACGCCACCCCATAAATTGTTAAGGAATACACCCGTCATCCACGCAAGTAATACATACACCAATTAACCAGTAAAAGATAGTTAGGGAGTAAGGAAATTTAAGTAAACACATTTGTCTCCATATAAGTTTTCACAACCACAATAGTTTAGTTATTTTATTTTTAATTGCAATTGTAGTTTTTTGGTTAGTTGACTAGCAACTAATTCCGCCCACTCCTCCAAAACCCGAGATTTTACCTGCTTTTAAAAAAAATATAAAAAAATACAAAAATAATCTTCCTTCACCCTTAGACATTTTAGAGTAGTTTTTCTAACCTAATGAACATTATTCCCTGCGAGAGAACGATCAATCCCCCGTACTTACCACTACACTATACTACACCGACCAGGTACACTGCCTGGTGGGATTGCAAGCTTCTCAAGATCCCTTGAGAGGTAAAACTTGTTGCTTGGTCGCAATCCCACGTCATCAACAGCCCCACGAATGGTATTAAGGAATGCAACCCGTCACCCACGCAATTGTAACAAACTTATCAATCAATGAAAGATAACTGGGGAGTAATAAAGTCTAAGTAAACCCGTTTTCTCCTTATAAGTTTTCTCAATTTTATTTTCATGTCATTTTATTTTTATTGCATTAGTAGTTTATTTGGGTTAGTTGACTAGCAACTAATTCCGCCCACTTTTCCAAAACCTAAGATTTTTACTTGCTTTCCATAAAACATAAAAATACAAAAAGAATCATCCCTCACCCTTAGACCTAATTAGACTATTTTCAATCCTAACGAACACTATTCCCCGAGAAAACGATCAATCCCCCGTTACTTGCCACTACACTATACTACATCAGTCAGGTACACTGCCTGGTGGGGATTTCAAGCTTCTCAAGATCCCTTGAGAGGTAAAACCTTTTGCGTAGAACGCAATCCACGCATCAGTGTGTGAAATGAGTATGTAATGAAATGTGTTTATCTCTCTAGCACTCCAATACTCACCACTTTCCCTCTCTAGTTATATCATCTATTTCATCACTACAAAACTTAATACTTACATGGTACAATAAGATATCTGAGCCCAAACTCAAATTGTTTTAAAAATTGGCACCGCCATCACTAAATTAAAATTTTGGTGATTTGGGATTTCAGCCTTTTTAGTTGACACGATCAGGTTTCATTTTCATGAAATAGAAGTTCCCAATGACTGAAAAAAGTTTTGTTGATCCACATAATCCCAATGCAACCGATCTTGAGGAGTGTGAGTGTGCTCGGTATAATATTGAGTGTTGATGTGTGTTCTCTTAGGATTATATCTAGCACCCTCAACGCTTCTTGGGAATGTTGAGCTCATGTGCTCTGCTTCATTGTTGCAGAATGCAGGCAATTAATAAGGAGTGTGAGGGTGCTCGGTATAATCTTAAGCTTTGCTGCATGTTCCTTTAGGATTATTGATAAGGAATTATTTGATACCTTTCTAAGGGGTCATTTAAGCCCGAAATCATGATAATATGATCAAATATTGCCTGAAATCCTTTCTTTTTGAATTTTAGGTACTTGAGACGAGAATTCAGGAATATAGAGCTTTTTGGACGTTTTTGGACAAAAAAGAGAAGAAAACAACAAAGTCACAAAAAACCTGTCAGAAAAGAAGACCTGACGGCGTCAGCTTATCCCTTGTGATGCCGTCACCTTCTATTTTGAAGCTAGAAGAATTTGCACATGTCGGGTCAGAAATAAATCAAGGATTTACACCTGATGGCGTCAGGTGTATTTTGGAGAAGGACGTCACATGTAGAGATTACAATTGACGTCGTCACGGCTTATTTTGTGACGTCGTCAGAACGGCGACTTGCACAAGACGAACCCTAATCACGGCGGTTTGACGGAGTCAGGACCCATAACCTGACACCGTCAGCTTTGTAAATCTATATATAGTTTTTGATTTTTATTCACTAGGTGTGACATTTTTGGAGACCAAAACCATAGACGAATTTTGCAGTAATTGCAAGGCTTTTACAGCCTCTTTTCATCCATGTTTCACCGAAGTTAAGTATTCCTTTAATCATTCAATATGTCTATGTTTTGTTTGATTATGTGTTTATCTTCTCTTCTCTTTAACATGCTAGCTTAATTTCCTTTGTGTTTGCTTATATCTAATGAAACCTATTTATTGATTATTGATGCGTTGTCTTTTGTTTAGTTGATTGCTTCACGTTAGGCTAAGAAAACTGGCTGACTTCCTTTTTGTAACTAGCTTGAACGTCTTAGAAAACGTAACCATATGTGCAATATAGGTTTTTCTCGTTGTATTTAATGCATGATTTGATGTTGATGATCCTATGATAGTTTAATTAACTTAAGGTTGTAGGAGAAATTGATATTCATAGAGTAGGGGGTATTTAGCACGGCCCTACGACTAGTATTAAGGAATACAACTCTTCAACTAAAACAAACAACAGTGACATTCAACGATTCAATAGAAGATAACTAGGAAGTAGTGAAATCTAAGTAAACACGTTTGTCTCACCATAAGAAGTTCACCACTTTAATTTTCTTGTTATTTTAATTTTAATTATAAAAGTAGTGTTTGGGTTAGTTGACTTGCAACTAATTCCGCTCTCTTCCAAAACCCGATATTTTAATTTGCTTTCATAAAAATATAAAAACACAAAAATAATCATCCATCACCTTCAGACTTAATTCGACATACACTTAAACCTAACGACACTCTTCCCCCATAGAACGATCAATCCACCGGACTTACCTATACTAAACTCAGGTACACTGCATGGAGGATTGTAAAACTTCTTACGAGGATTACAATCTTCGCTCATCAATTATATCTAGCACCCTTAACGCTTCTTGAGATTGTTGAGATTGCGCTCGGGATTCGCTCGTGCATAATTGTAAACATTAATCCCAAATCCAAAGGCCAAATAGTCAACCAAACAAATGTTTTATCTTTTGAAACTTAAAACCCAACCCAAACCTCTAAGCCAAGCAGGCCCTTAATTTATTATTTCAAATGTATCTAGAAGCACTTCAAAAGTATTTAAAAAAAATCATAATCTTCCTCCCTAATCCCTATGACTTATCATCTTCATCATTAAAAAACACTTCACCAAAAACTCATAAACCCTTCATAAAACTAGTTCTTTCTTCACCTCCAACCATCTTTTGGGTTGAGGCCTTGGGGGCATTCTCAGTTTTTAGGTGAGGGCACCAAGATTAAAGTTCAAAAATTAAATTTAAAAACTATGATTATTAAAGAACCTGTGAGGGGAAGTTTTTTGAACTCTCCAATACTCTCCAGTTTTGCCTCTCTAGTTATATCATCTATTTCATCACTACAAAACTTAATATTTACGATGCTACAATAAGATATCTAAACCCAAACTCAAATTGTTTTAAAAATTGGCACCGTCATCACCAAATTAAAATTTTGGTGGTTTGGGATTTCAGCCTCAGTAGTTGACGCAGCAAGGTTTCTTTTTCATGAAATAGAAGTTCCCAATGATTGAAAAAAAATTTGTTGGTCCACACAATCCCAATGTAGCCGATCTTGAAGAGTGTGAGTGTGCTCGGTAAAATCTTGAGTGTTGATGCGTGTTTTCTTAGGATTATATATAGCACCCTCAACGCTTCTTGAGAATGTTGAGCTCATGTGCCTGCTTCGTTGTTGCAAAATGCAGGCGATTATTAAGGAGTGTGAGAGTGCTCAGTATAATCTTAAGCTTTGCTGCATGTTCCTTTAGGATTATATCTAGCAAGCTTAACGCTTCTTGAGATTGTTGAGATCCTGCACTCTGATTTGTTGGTGCATAATTGTAAAATATTAATCTCAAATCAGAAGGCCAAATTGTCAACCAAACAAATGTGTTCTCTTTTGAAACTTAAACCCAGCCCAAACCTCTATATCAAACGGGCCCTTAATTTGTTGTTTCAAGTGTATCTAGGAACACTTCAAAAGTACGAAAATAAATAAATTCACAATCTTCCTGAATAATCGATTAATCCCTATGACCTTCTATAAAACCGGTTCTTTCTTCACCTTTTCCAATCATCTTTTGGGTTGGGGCCTTGAGGGCATTCTAATTTTTTAGGTGAAGGTACCACGATTAAAGTTCAGAAATTAACTTTAAAAACTCCCCCTCCCCCCTCCCAAACAATATATTGTACATGGATCCGTTTTTAGGTATAACATGGTTGAAGTGGTTTGTTAGTGTTGAGAAATGTGATGTGTCGTTAATGTTACAATAACGGTTAAACGATGTTAAACAACCACTAGTACAAATATGGCCTTTCGTCACACATAGCGTATTTCGAATGGCCACACAGCAACATATTTACGTCTAAATGTACCAGCCTTAAATAAACAGCCACACTTGATCCGACTTGTGTGACCATTTCGTTAAATATATGTCACACATTGGTGTATATATGTGACTATAGGGTAACTGGTAAATATTTTTCGACATCTTAGTCACTTTTAATTCGGGACGTGTGACTGATACAAATCAGCTCGAAACATTAGTCACACTATAGATATACATATGTGACAAATATATGTCACACAATTGAACAGTGTGACCAAAAAAGATATATGGTCATATGAAGTACTTGCGTATGTGGCTAAATTATATAGTCAAGTTTGTCACACATTATATAAACGTGACTGCTATTCTTTGTTGAATAGTTAGCCACATATGAATTTGAAATGTGTGACAACTAAAAATTCAGTTTGAATTGTTACTCACGATATGCATTTAAGAGTGACAAATATATGTCGCACACTTGAAGAGTGTGACCAAATGTCATATATGGTCACACTAAACCATATAAACATGATTAAGTGTAACGAAAATTCGATGCATATGGTCACGTAAGTTAATATGTGTGTCTAAAGTTTAGTGTGTGTTTGCTTTCAAAATCCTAATGTGTATAGTCACATATATTTGTAGCACGATCATGTGACTATAGGCTTTACAATAGTCACACCATATCACAAATTTGTATCTAAATCATGATTATGGCCAAGTTATAAGCGTATTATATGTGACCAATACATTCAAAATAGTCACATTGTGAAATATTCATGTGACTATTATTTATAGCAAACTGTGAACTCAGTTATCATTAACCTTGATATTAGTCACATTGAGTGTTTGTGTGACTAAATTCAAGATGTTATATATGGTCACTCGAAGATGTTATATATTGTCACACATTATTTAAGTGTAGTCACAATTCGATACATATGGTCACACATTTCTAATAACTTATGTAATTTTGAGGGGTTAGATATGGATTTTATAGTCTCTCTAGTTTGAGTCTAATTGTGATCATTGTTCATATGTTATGGCTTGTGTTTTCTTTGTTTCTAGACTAACATTTTGTAGGAAAGGCAAAGAAAAAGCTGTTTAGATTGGAATTTGGGCGAATGCTAGTAACTCAGAACTTAATGCTGCTTGGCATAACTTAATGCTGCTAGGCATAAATTAATGTTGCTAGGCATAAATCAAGCTTAATGAATAGATGAAAGATAATGTTTGTCACACAGAAACCGCTAACAACATAGCACATGCCCTCTTGAAGTGCTTCATCATATTTGTGCATATCACTCTTCCTAATGATGCATTAGATGCGGTTTGCCTAGTGGAAACTGAGTATTGCAAAAACATGATACATTGAGATATATAAAAATAAAATGCCACAAAAATAATAGGAAAAATAATAGGAGAAATAACAGTTCATTACTTGCATTAAATAAAAAAAAAGATAAACATAACAATAGAAATAACAAAACAATCTAAAAGCTAAACTTATGATCCTTCTCTTGATCATAAGCAAGATGAAGATTGTCATAGTCAATGTAATCCAAAGGATCATCATCGCTGACAGTTTCATCTTCTTGATCATCAAGTTTAGCTTTCTTCTTTCTTCTTATTGCAGCCTTGAGCTTGTTTGCTTTGTACTTCTTCCTTTGCTTCTTTTGATTCTTCTCCCAATCCTTCATCTTCTTCTTCCTTATTTGCTCCATTTTTTTAAGATACAAAACTGCAGGATGTTGTGGTGTGGATGATGATGCCGCTGTAAAACATAAAGCAATAAAACGATTAGAAATGGACCAAAGAAAATGATGTCACGTATATCTAAATACAGATGTTTGTAGAGATTTTATAAAACTGGTAAATATGTGTAAGAAACAAAAACCACAAACCTGCTTGATCCATTTGCAAATTAGAAAGTATGTGTTTAGAAATTGTTTGAGAATGATGAAATGCAGTAAAAAGGTAAATGTTTTATAGGCCTAGTAATTCGACAGAAATTAATTGTGGAATTTGGAAGGTTAAAATTTGAACTTTGACCATTAACCATATACACATTTATCCTTGTAACATAAACGAAGTTGTTGTAATCTACTTTAATTATGTTAATCATTACCTAAAAATAGATTAACTTAGTTGAAAAGTGAATTTAGATAGGATTGTTTTATTTTTTAAAAATTTACAAAGATTTGCTCGCTGTTTCAATACAAATTTGCAGATTAAAACATCAAGTTAAATGAAACCATGAAGATTTATAGTAACTCAAAACTTAATGTTGCTTGGCCTAACTTAATGCTGCTAGGCATAAATTGATGTTGCTAGGCATAAATCAAGCTTAATGTAAACCGGTGTAACTGTAAAAAAAGTTATTAAAACGTTTTAGGGACCATTTTTGCAATAAAATCCCTAAATATTAAAACGTTGACATTGTGAGTATTGGGAAACGTTGTGACTGTTAAATACTTATTGTAAACCGGTGTAACTATAAAAAAGTAACTGCAAACCGTTGTGACACTTAAATACTTAATTGTAAACCGTTGTGACACTTAAACATTGTGACATTGCGACTCTTGTGTGCCTATAAATACAAAGGAATTACAACGAACTTCTTCCATCTTTTCATTAC
This sequence comes from Artemisia annua, assembly GCA_014162995.1. Classification (NCBI taxonomy): domain Eukaryota; kingdom Viridiplantae; phylum Streptophyta; class Magnoliopsida; order Asterales; family Asteraceae; genus Artemisia; species Artemisia annua. The sequence goes on from LBNU01016142.1 coordinate 129,592, forward strand.
GTATTCAATTTTTGTTTGGAACTGCAATGGCTTCTTTATCTTCAAATCCTGCTTCAAAGAAAACAAAACGTTCAAAGAGATACTTCTCCTCCTCCTCCATCAAGGGATACTTCTCCTCCTCCTTCAATGCCAGAAAAATATAAAATACACGGCCTAACCCAAGAAGTTTGGGACAAATGCAATTCTGGAGGCCTATTTGGTACTGAACAACGGTTGGTTGAACTTTATAACGACCGAATCAAGCGGTTGGAAGCACATAACAAGAAAGACCAAGAGACCATACTGGAGCATCAAGAGGCCATACTAGCGCATAAGAACAAAGTTGATCTTCGGAATCAAGAAATAGAAGAAATCCGTGGAAACATTGTTGATATTTACAAAAGCATTCAAAAAACTTTAAATTAACAACATTGAATTTAGCCTGATGTAAGATGATATGAATCATTATTATGTTATTTTAATGTTTTAATCATTCAGTATGAACCATTATGTTACCAATATTGTTTCTGTATAATTCTTATTTACATGGGTGCTTGGGTATGTTAACGTACATAGTTAATGCAGCTAGTAGATAGTTTATGCTGCTAGCACCTTTAGTGTTGAGGGACGTTTTAGGGACCTTTTTTGCAACAAACTCCCTATATATTATATGGAGGAACCAGACCCCCAAATCCCCTCACCAAACTTATTTATTACTAAATTGGACTTTCAAAACCATGGTGAAAAAAGGTTACTCTAATTAATTATGTTATGTTGCTTTGTGTTCAAAGAAAACTTATGTTATGTTTCTTTGTTAATTAAGTTATCGATTACTATATGATCAAGTTATCTTTTTGTTGATTAATTATGTTATGTTGCTTTGTTGACTACGTTATGATGCTTTGTTAAAAGTCAAAGAAAGATAGTCAAACTTGATTGTCATTTGCAAAAGTCAAAGAGTCTCCAAGTGCATTTGGGCAATTCCGGGTAATTACTATCAAAAGATAACTAATAGCCAAGCATGATTGTCACTTTGGGTAATTTTTGGTAGTTTTATGCTTGTATAAGGTCAAACAGGATAGTCAATTTGTGTCTTTTTTGTTAATTACTGCCATAAGATATCGAGTAGCCAAAAGATCAAGATCAGTTAAATTTACAAGCAAACACTTAACCATTCACCAAAAAGATGGGGTACATGAGCCACTACAAACCACACAATCTAGCCATAAACACTATACTACTTCAGTGCAAGTACCAAAGAAACCACAACTGCAAAAACACAAAGTGTTGACCTCCAAAAACTGACTTTCTTTAAGGCATTTTTCAACTCTGCCTCCAATTCTTCAATCCTTCTTTGACGATTAACTTCAATTAGAAACTCACGCCTTTGATTGGGTTTCAGAGTTTTATACATCTCAAACAAATGCATCTTGTACCACTCACATTCTTCCTCTGGATCATACCAATCCCATTTATCACATTTCCTCGTACCCGATTTCTAAAATCAAAAAAATGTAGTATATTAAACATTTAAGCTTAATAATCTTTAAACAAAACGTATCTGATAACTTACCCATCGATTTTGGCAGCAAATGAAACGTCGAGCAGGGTTGGATGGTGTCCAAGAATTTACCACCATTGCTTGCCTGTCACAATTGCAGTAATCATCACAAAGATAAGCCGACATGAGTTAATTTGATTTTGATTTGGGATTTGTTATGATTTTTTAGAGTGTGTTAAATTAGGGTTTATGTATTGGGGAATTGATTTGCACACTTTCCCTTTATAAATTGATTGGGATACTCCATCTGTGCATTAAATACTTGTACAGTATTAAATACTCTGTTTCAACCGCTTGTACCTTGAGTGTGCAAATAACTTTTTTGAGTGTACAAATCATATTTATTATTATTATTATTATTATTATTATTATTATTATTATTATTATTATTATTATTATTATTATTATTATTATTATTATTATTATTATATTATTATTATTATTATTATTATTTTATTAATAATAATAATATTATTATTATTATTATTATTATTATTATTATTATTATTATTATTATTATTATTATTATTATTATTATTATTATTATTACTATATATATTAAATGTCGTTTGAAACGACGTCGTGTCATGCGTTGGGCTCCCGCTTTTTTCTTCGGCCTGTTGCGTGACCCAGATGCTATTGCTGGCCCATTGTCAAAAGGATACACTGGCCTTTATTCACCCTAATCCCAATCTTAACCATAATACGCATGAATTACTAGAACCATCTACCATCTTCATTCATCTTCCCGTACGATCCACAGGAACCCAACACAAATCCACAATCGGACAAGTATATTGGCAGAGTAGCTACATGGAGTTTGTGGTTGCGGCCACGCGGTAGGCGTTAGGTGCCCTAAATCTGTAAACCAATTCCAATAACAGGTAAATTAAAATTTTTGATTTATGGGTTTATGATATTTACCTTGATTTGTGATGTGGGTTTATGATATTTTGCTGTTTTATGTTTTGTTATAACTTTGTTTTTAAAAATTTTAGTAAAAAAAACTGGATGTTAGGTTAGATAATTTCGGGGTATTGATTTGTTTTCAGGTTTCGATTTTGTCTGGGGCCAATTTCATCGCCATTTTTAAGTGTGCACCAGAATCACAAATCATTGGCGTTGCGTTTATGTTAATGCAACCATGGCGGTTGTTCCTGCTATTCGATCATGTGCAGAAAAAACCCATTTGGTGCGACGTCGTATTATGTACGGGTAATACGGCCTTCACGTTTTGTTGTTGGGTTTTTAGTTAGCCCGCCCTTTATTGGTTACTTGACTTACAATTTCAAAACAACGGTTCTACAGTTAGGTAAATCATTTACTTCTATTTGACATGTCTAAAACTTATATAATATTTCCTTCTTTTACCTGTGACATGATCTTTAATAATTTACTATTCTATACAGATTACAGATATAGAAAACCTTGTAGTGGCACCAATATGTGAAGCATCTGCTAGGCAAAGGACTGGCCTTGCGGCATGAGTTACGCCAGGGAAGTGATTCAGGTATACCACATGTACATTATGATAGATTTTAATTTTTTAAATGAGACACTTGACATAAGTCTGAATGGCTAAATCCTTGACAAACACTTGAATTTTTTACTCATTTGATACTGTAGCATAACTTTACATCTATTTTACGTCCTATTTCAGGCTTACTACTTGACTGTGCCATTTCCAATCATGAAAGTTGTGTCTACAAAGATAACTGAATTTCAAATTTGACTCATCTTGGAAGAGAAGCAGGCTACTGGGGAATGATCTACTAGATACTCAAATGAACCCTACTGCTCGCGATTACTCGACATATTGTGTTGACAAGGACTCACTTGACATATTGTGCGAACACTTAGAAACTACAGGTAAGTTTTTAGGACTTTATCTGTTAGAATTGAAGTTTGTATGTTTAAATTTGTTAGGATTTCAAATGGATTAGCTGTTGAATGGCTACAAGAAGCATGACCAAGTATATATGTTTTATTTGAGGTGCTATAAATTTTCTGCTTACTGTGTAACAAGTAGTCAAAAGACACAAACTATGCATGTAACAAAAAAAACAATCCACTTTCTACCTCAACGGCATGAAACAACGCCCTGCCGCAACGCGGCGGACCGACGCCCATCTCGTTATTGTTATTATTATTATTATTATTATTATTATTATTATTATTATTATTATTATTATTATTATTATTATTATTATTATTGAATTACATTACGTTGCGAGTCAACCAAACACAATGACACATATCATCAATTACAATTCCAACAGATTACAATTACAACACATTCTAATTCTTT
>LBNU01016142.1:154889-183239 GCA_014162995.1 Artemisia annua
TGAGAGAACGATCAATCCCCCGGTACTTGCCACTACACTATACTACATCGGTCAGGTACACTGCCTGGTGGGGATTGTAAGCCTCTTGAGATCCCTTGAGAGGTAAAACAAAGTGCGTAAGCAATCCCTACGCATCAAAGGTATTACCTTCTCTCGTTGCATCAAAACGGCTCCCAAACCTTTGTGTGAAGCGTCGCAATACACGACAAAGTCTTCACTACCTTCAGGTAGGGCTAATATAGGTGCGCTACACAGCTTTTCTTTTAGCAATTGGAACGCTTCCTCCTCCTTTTCTCCCCATTCATACTTAGCATCCTTTTGAGTCAACTTAGTTAGCGACTTGGCTATCTTAGAAAATAATGAATCTCCTGTAATAACCAGCTAGACCTAAGAATTGACGAACTTCTGATGGGGTTGTTGGAGCGGTCCATTCTCTAATGGCCTCAATATTTGAAGGATCCACGTGTACAACTTCACTATCAATCACGTGACCCAAGAATTGTACCTTTGGAATCCAAAATTCACACTTCAAGAATTTGGCATACAGTTGCTCTTGCCTCAATAACTCCAAAATGATTCTCAAATGCTCCTCATGTTCCTCCTTACTCTTGGAGTAAATTAGGATATCGTCTATGAATACTATCACAAACTTATCCAAGTACGGCTTACATACACGGTTCATAAGATCCATGAACACAGCAGGCGCGTTGGTTAAACCAAATGGCATCACTTGGAACTCATAGTGCCCGTAACGAGTTCTAAATGCGGTCTTAGGGATATCTTCCTCTCGAACCCTAAGTTGGTGGTATCTTGATCTCAAATCTATCTTCGAATAAATGCTCGACCCTTGAAGCTGATCGAATAAGTCGTCTATCCTAGGCAAAGGGTATTGGTTCTTGACCGTTAGCTTATTCAATTCTCGATAGTCAATACACATACGAAACGATCCATCCTTCTTCTTCACGAACAACACCGGGGCTCCCCATGGTGACGAACTTGGTCGTATAAATCCCTTCTCCATCAACTCCGTCAATTGCTTTGAAAATTCCTCCAACTCAGAAGGAGCGAGCCGATAAGGTGCGCGACCTACAGGAGCAACGCCATGCATCAACTCAATCTAAAACTCTACTTGTCTTTTAGGCGGAAGTCTGAGCAATTCGTCTGGGAACACATCTGCAAAATCTCTAATAATGGGCACATCGTCAATACTTTTCTCGCACTTCTTCTTCTCATCTACTTTCTTGCTAGAAATTTGAGCCATAAAAAGGTAACAACCTTTTTCGACTAACTTTGGTATCTTAGTACAAGAGATGACACTCAACCGGGAAGGATATCCACGGTCGCCTCGATCTCCTTGTATACTCAATACCTCCTTACCATAAGGAACTCGCACAATCTTCTCGTCGCATACTATATTCGCCCGATACTTAGACAACCAATCCATCCCAATAATGACGTCAAAACTCCCTAGTGTGACCGGCAACAGGTCTATATTAAACGGGCGGTTAAGGAAATTCAACGTGCATCCACGGATAATAGTGCTTATTCTCTTTATATTCCCATTGGCTAACTCTACATCATAGTCAGTTCCTAGAGGCATCGGGGCTATTCCTAATAGAGGCATAAATGTAATGGACACAGAAACTTCTATCGGCACCCGTATCGAAAAGTATGGAAGCATAGCGATTGTTGAGAAGGAACGTACCCGTGACGACGTTCGGGTCCTCCCTGATCTCCTTGCCAACCGAGTACACTCGTCCTTGAGCTGCTTCCACTTCCACCTTCACTTGCGGAGCCTCAATCGATTGCATAGCACGATTTCCTCCTGCTCCTTGGTGTCCTGGATGATACCCCGTATTTCCATTACCTCGGTACCCCCGATTTCCTCCATTCCCAACATTACTAACAGCCAACGACTCACGACACTCATTCCTGTAGTGTCCCTTCTTACAACATCCAAAGCAGGTGATATTCGCCTTCCNCGATTGTTGAGAAGGAACGTACCCGTGACGACGTTCGGGTCCTCCCTGATCTCCTTGCCAACCGAGTACACTCGTCCTTGAGCTGCTTCCACTTCCACCTTCACTTGCGGAGCCTCAATCGATTGCATAGCACGATTTCCTCCTGCTCCTTGGTGTCCTGGATGATACCCCGTATTTCCATTACCTCGGTACCCCCGATTTCCTCCATTCCCAACATTACTAACAGCCAACGACTCACGACACTCATTCCTGTAGTGTCCCTTCTTACAACATCCAAAGAAGGTGATATTCGCCTTCCAATCATTTCCTGGTGCAACTTGTGCCATAGCCAGGGGTCGAGATCTATAATCCTTAGCAAGATGTCATGGCTTCGCACAATTCCTACAAATCACACCACAACGTCCTTCATGGTGGCGGTTACACCTTCTACACCAGGGTTTAATCCCTCCAGTGCTCTTCTGCTCTCCATTGCCCATAGCATAGGCCTTAGCAGTCTCTTGTCATTTGTTAGGCATGTCATGTCCCTTGGCATGGTCATTCCTCTTCCTCTTATCTTTCTTCCCCTTCTCAGCATTCTCCAACACGATGGAATCCACTAGACTCTGAGCTAGTGACATAGCCTCATGCAGATTTGCAGGCCTAGCTGCAATCACATCATTCCTTGTTGCTAGAGGCAAACCATCCGTGTAACGCTCAATCTTGAGGGCTTCAGTTTTGACCATGTCAGGGCAAAGCAACGACAATTCTTGATATCGACGGTTGTAAGTCGTCATATCATATTCCTTCACTTTATGGTTCCAAAACTCAATCTCCAACTTCTTGATCTCATTCCTTGGGTAGTAGGTCTTAACCAAAAGCTCCTTAAGTTCTCCCCAAGTCATACCATATGTAACCTCATCTCCAACAGACTTACGATAGTTATTCCACCAAGTCAACGCTTCGTCCTTAAAAGTGAACGTCGAAAACTTCACTTTCGCATTCTCAGCACAGTTACTGACGGTAAACACCGATTCAGTCTTTTCCATCCATCTCACCAAGTACACAACTCCTTCAGTTCCACAGAATTCAATAGGGCCACAAGTACGGAACTCCTTGTAGTTACAACCCGGCGTTCGGATAGGTAGTGGAATCTCAGCAGAAGTATTGGAGTGATTCGATTCCGCTAAGAGAGCGGCAACACGTTGGTCCACGAGTTGGTTGATCATATCCTGATTGACCGTAGGAGTGTTGGGCGGAAAGTGATCATTGNCATAGCCAGGGGTCGGGATCTACAATCCTTAGCAAGATGTCCTGGCTTCGCACAGTTCCTACATATCACACCACAACGTCCTTCATGATGGCGGTTGCATCTTCTACACCAGGGTTTACTCCCTCCAGTGTTCTTCTGCTCCCCATTACCCATAGCATAAGCCTTAGCAGTCTCCTGTCGTTTGTTAGGCCTGTCATGTCCCTTAGCATGGTCATTCCTCTTCCTCTTATCTTTCTTCCCTTTCTCAGCATTCTCCAACACGATGGAATCCACCAGAATCTGAGCTAGTGACATAGCCTCATGCAGATTTGCAGGCCTTGCTGCAATCACATCATTCCTCGTTGCTAGAGGCAAACCATCCGTGTAATGCTCAATCTTGAGGGATTCAGTTTTGACTATGTCAGGGCAAAGCAACGAGAATTTTTGATATCGACGATTGTAAGTCGTCATATCGTATCCCTTCACTTTATGATTCCAAAACTCAATCTCTAACTTCTTGATCTCATTCCTTGGGCAATAGGTCTTAACCAACAGCTCCTTAAGTTGCTCCCAAGTCATACCATATGCAACTTCATCTTCAATAGACTTACGATAGTTATTCCACCAAGTCAACGCTTCATCCTCAAAAGTGAACATTGAAAACTTCACTTTCGCATTCTCAGCACAGTTACAGACGGTAAACACCGATTCAGTCTTTTCTATCCATCTCACCAAGTACACAACTCCTTCAGTTCCACAGAAATCGATAGGGCCACAAGTACGAAACTCTTTGTAGTTACAACCAGGCGTTCGGATAGGTAGTGGAATCTCAGCAGAGGTATTGGAGTGGTTCGATTCCGCTAACAGTTCGGCAACACGCTGATTCACAAGCTGATTGATCATATCCTGATCGACCGTAGGAGTGTTAGGCGAAAAGTGACCATTGTCACCCAGGACTTCAACATTTGGGTTTTGGGCATTGTGATTGGTAGCGTCATGGTGATCGGGTGTGGGAGTCTCAGCATTTCGTTGAGGACGTCGTCCTCAATGACCAGTAGCAGCCACAGCAGGGCCAGTTCGAGTAGATCTGATCGGGTTTCGTCATGGAGCCATCAATCTGAATTCATGACACAGGTTTCAACAAGGTTCCCACCACAGACATAACGTCCGATAGCAGAGTCAATAATCAATAGACAGAATACCAATGGAATACCAATCACAATTATGCCACAACCCATAGAATATCAAAATACGAATACGAAAGGCACATTCATTCATAAAAAAAAGGAGTCGATACAATGTTTCAAACACGATAGAGTAAATAGATAGCAACAATCCAAAAGATACAACCAAAGGAAGATAAGAAAACAAAACGATAGAAATAACTAGCTTTTCTAACCAAGGACTACTCGGTTTAGAAAGCAACGCAACTCCANTCGATACAATGTTTCAAACACGATAGAGTAAATAGATAGCAACGATCCAAAAGATACAACCAAAGGAAGATAAAAAAACAAAACGATAGAAATAACTAGCTTTTCTAACCAAGGACTACTCGGTTTAGAAAGCAACGCAACTCCATCCGATGACAACTCTAGCCACGTCCCTGACGAAGAACTCTGAGCTCGTCCTGCAGACTCTGAACCTCTCTCCACACAGAAGTGATCTCAACACTATGGGTCTCCTGATCCCTCTTGAGGTCAGCAACCTCTCTCTCTAGATCTGCCGATCTCCTCCAAAGTTTCCTATCTGCATCCCTGGCGGTAAGGAAACCCCTCTGAAGGATCTCCAACTGATCCCGCAGATCTGACAGGTCACCCCTCAATACCCTGATCCTACCAAGCACAAATCCCATGTCATCCCTTAGATCATCTATCGTCCTCGCAGACTCATCTCCCATCTGCTCAACCAAGGCACTAATCCTAGCACTCTGCATCCTCAATCTATCCCAAACTCTCCCAAGTTCCCCATACTCTGCCGCCTCTGACGAAACTACTGACGGCACATCCGACCCAGGTGAGAGGGGAGGTACATCCATCTCATCTGGTGGTGGAATGAAAGGTAAAGGTGATAATGGTGGTGAATCCGGCTCATCTGAATGAGCAGAATGAGCGGGGCTCTGAGCTGGATCAATGGCATCATCAGGTACATCCTCCTCCTCCTCCTCAGGAGGGTCTACATCCTCATCCTCCTCCTCCTCCTCCTCGGGAGGGTCTACATCCTCATCCTCCTCATCCATGTGAGGATCAACATCCTCATCCTCCTCGGAGTAGGACTCCATAAGCCTACGCCTCTGAGAGGGTGAACCAATAGGTGATGAAGTCGGCGATCTCGAACGGCGACATAATAAAGAGGTGGGTGATGATGACAAAAGAGAGTGAGCATGAAGCTGAATAGGCGGTGATAAAGGTCGTACCGACATACGAGCTGTAGTGCGATAAGGAAATCGCGAAGTCCGAGCTCGTGCCAGCACCTGATGTAAAGTAAGCTGTCGCAAAGAGCCGGGGCGATCGGCTGATGAAACTGATAGCGGAGCAACATGTGGAGTATGTGGGCCTGAAGTGGCCGATGATGAAGAAGCAACAGGTGGAGTATGTGGGCCTCAACGATATAATTTCTAAAATAAAAATACCGCATTACTCTAATCACGTATAAAATCATAAAAATCGCTTAAGTCAAATCATCATAATAACCAAAACTCAATACCCAAATAAGTTCTCAAAGTATATACCATGTCAATTCAATAAATCAAGAATATCGCAATAATCATAGTGTAAAATTCCAATCTCAACTTAAGTTCTCGCATCTATCTCAAAATAATCGTTTCATAAATTCATATCGTTCAAAACTTATCTTAAATGAAGACTTCGGCTTGGCAGCTGGCAGGCGTTGGTCGAGGATCGATTTTTATATATATAGAAAATGGTTATAGTTTAGGTTTAGTATGTACCTAGTTCTCTATAACCTGGCTCTGATACCAATCTGTAACACCCCCAAAATTCGTAAAGCGGAAGACTTACAAGCTTTCGGGGTGTTACGTGAATTGATACCATCGCATGTATAGATAACGAGATAGCATAGATAATAATGTAAACTAAAGTCAACAGAAGTTAAATTTTACATAAATCCATGGGTTTTAGATAGGTAAGCCCAAAATTAGATAATATAAAACAGGTCTTTATAAAAGAAATATCAGAGTTTCCATCGATGTCTCAAACCAAGCCAAGATCCAAGCCACATCGCCGTAGTCCAAGTAGTGAAATCAAGACTTCTAGTTACCTGAGAAATACATGCTTAAAAGGTCAGCTTTCGTTGGTGAGTTCATAGGTTTAAAGTAAAAATCATACGGGACCTGAAGGATTTCAGCGCTATGTGTAACTAGAGCAGGCATAGACATCATAATTCAATCACCACGCAAACGCATCTAAAATTTATCACCTTAATAAGGATGAATGGTCATAGTGAGTGGGCCCCTCAACGGTCACTAGTCGGGCTACATCAAGGAACCATCCATTGCTGCCCCGAATCTAGGCCGCAGCAGAGTCTATTCCAAACTAAGGTTAAGACACCCTAGTTCAAGGTCAACGTCTACTTTCGTCTATCCTAAAACTAGTCTATACAATAGCAAAACGAAATAGTAGCAGGTCCAAGAAAACGGCAGCATGTATTCTCCCCCAAATTTAGGAAAACCATTAAAATGCGAGTAAAAGTGGGGCTATTAAACTCACCTCGAATGTAGCAAGCAGAAATCAAGATAGATACGTAAATAGCAGAAGAAAGCAAGGCTAAGACTTCACAGCAACTATGACTTGGCACGACCTATATATATATATATAAAACTTATTTAATATAGCTCTTGAAAAACGATTACTTCCCTTAATTCCCGAATAGTTTCCGTTTATTTTCCGAAAGAAAATATTCTTTGAAAAGTTTTAGTCATCGCTTGGTATCGTTCGGTATCGTTTGGTATGGGTACTAGAGACAAAGTCTCGACTCGAGTGAACTCACGCCAATTAACTCATCAAATAATATCATACTCGTATATTCAAAAATCCCTCAACGGCACATATCACGAATAAGTCAAATAATCCACATAGCACGTAGTAGCATTTAGAGCATACAGGAAGCCATCAATTAGCACATAAGGGTCAAAGTCAAATGATATGACCTTATGGATCGATAAGTCATCGTACGAATGGTCGACGGCTTATCAAATTCGTCAACTTGTTAAGTCCAACCATTTGCCGACTTACTTATTAACCCTTAAGTTATATCATTAGTCGTAGGATGAATTTCTCGTCAACATGGTCGCTTAATGTCCTTATTGGGCTCCTATTGGGCTCGTCGGTCCAATAGGTCTGATAACGATATTAATGACCCGTTATCGATAAATAAATCCGATACTTCGCTAATAAAAGGTTAACTTAGTCATCACCAAAGGAAAAATAAGCTTTGGACTTGCTTAGCGTGTGCTCGAATATTTAATAATTCGCATCGAATAATTTATTTGTTTTAAACCCATTAGGATCCTTTTTCAAAGAATTTTTCGTTATTAACTCGTAATATGAATTTGTTATATATTTATTTAATAAAGTTCCGATAAATATTAATCTAATTTAATAGTTAATAGTTATCGTTACGTTATTATTTTATTTATTACGTTACCTATTTATTATATAAGTGGGTATATATACATATGTTTGCACATATTTAAATATTTAGACTTATATTATATATAAGTTAGTCGTAATAAACTATATTAACGAATTATTATTTATTCGAGACCACGTGTCCGAGTCATGACTTCCCGGTCCACATAACTAGTCAATGTCCAAAGTCCATGTCACGGCATTGTTGAAGCCAACCAAGACTAGGGAGTCAAGGCGACCTCAACTTGCACCAAATATAACGTCATAATATAATACCAATCCAATAATATATCCCAATATCCAATCACACTTCACAAACTACAACAATGCGAGGCCGTCTACGGCTCTCGTACTAACCTATCTCCGTCATTCTAAAAGTTCACAACCTTATAACTCCGGAATTCAAAACCAAGCTTTCCGTTTCAATAACACAATCACAATAAACGTTAGTCCACAATAAAATATATACACATAACAATTAATTCACAAATAATCATATAGCCACATATCACATTATTACATGAATTCCATTTATATCCTAAGTTTATATGTTTCACCAACGTTTAACCATTTATATTTCAACAATTTTTAACAACCACAATATATTTTTCGGCAACCTCACGTTTACTCTATACTAGTCGAACCCGAACATTTATATTACCCATTTAACACGAAAACACAACAAACATATATTTCCGAGACCAAAAGGCCTCTGCTCAATCCCCATTCGAGCCCTAAGCTCTTTTGCCAAGACCAACGGGCCTCGGCTTGGGGTTTCCTCGGCTAGGCCGAGCCATGTAACGAGGCAAACGCACCCATAAAGTGTCTCGGCTAGAACCCAAGCAACAACAACATCAATAACACCTCAAAAATCAAATTCCTAGCATTCCAAATCAATCAAACATTAACCAATTCATCCACCAAGCATCACCTGTAATTAAGGGGGCCGCCCACCTGTAACGGCCACCTGTAACGGCCAGAAACTTTGTCTTTTTCTGGGGAAAGATTATTTGGTGAAAAACTAACTGATTTTGGTTAAAAATTTGAATTCATATATTTAGTATGATTTAAACCTTTTCCTTTATTACCAAAAGTGTTTTTCAAAAATATATAATATGTTTATATTATTTAATAAACTTTGTAATAATTAATGAAATACCCCTTTGATCATGAAATGTATTAAGCACTTTTTTATTCATACCTTAAGTGATTAGGTTGGATAAAATGATATAAACTAACTTAATACTTGTTTACGTAGTAATCATACGTTTAATGTTTTTACATTTTGTGATCGTCAAAACATAGAGATATCGAAAAATATAAATAACGTTTTTATGCATTATTTATATCAACAGTTTATTTGGAGTTTGCCTGGTGAAAGTGCTTGGCACTGACACAACAAATGGTTATCAGTCCACCATGTCTAACCCACTTAAGGACTGGTAATCCAAGAGAAAACGGCTCTAGGTAAAGATATCTCAAATCCGTTTATGGCTGACAATTTTCCAGAAATTGTATGGTATTCAACTCACCATATCTGTTAATGTGAAGAGTTGACTAGCCCACAAGGTTATGGCTTGTGGTAAAGGCAGTGGAAAACCATAATTGGTAATCAACTCACCAAGATGATGACTGTATTCCATCAAAGAGTTGGCTAGTCCAAAAGCAAACGGCTTTTGGTAAAGACAAGTCAAATCCGTTGATAGCTGATGGTTTGCTAAAAATCATATGGTTATCAATATACCATAGCATCATACTAAAACATTGGCTACTTCAGAAGTGATGGCTATCTGGTAAAGAGACATCAAATCCATTAAATTTTCAATGATTCACCTCTCATAGGAGTTCACACACCTGGAAGTGATGAGAATAGTATGAAACTTTTGATTCGATGTACATTTTGTCAATGTTGCTGCAAAGATCATATGGTATTAAATATTTGAAGGTTGCTGCAAAGATCTCAAGATTCAACAAAAGTTGCAGCTCAAATAATTCCAATAGAGTTTACATTCAAAATCCTCAAAGCATTTCTGAAGAAAGGAACTTGAAGATCATGGAGCATGAAGATCAAGTTAGGGGAGGATTGTTGGGAATTATTTGTAACAGACTTAAAAGTCTGAATAGCTTAGTTAAGTCGGGTAGATAGTTAAGTCTGCCAGTACTAAGTTAAGTCTAGTAAATGATAGTTAAGTCTGTTTATGTTAGTTCAGTTAAGTCTGTTTTGCTGAGCAAGTTAGATATCTTAGGAGATATTATAGGAAGGGATATACACACGGTTAGATATCTTAGGAGAAGATATGCATGCATCCTTTCACACGTTTGTAGAATTAGGGTTTTCTTATAGTATAAAAGGAACCCTACGGCATAGAGTTTAATGCCAAGTTTTCTAAAAAGTCAATAGAATATAAAGTTAGTAATTCTCTGTGTTGTTCTTACTGCTTGTGTTAATATTCCGCGTTAACATCAAGTATACATTGTTTAGAGTTTCTCATATAGATAGTTTGGATTTAACCAAGGTATCTATTGTCTTACAAAGGCTGCTTAGATCCAAATCTTTGGACCTACACTACCCGATCACATCTCTTCCATTTCTCTCTTCGTGACCAAGCTATCCATTGGCTTGATCGTCTACCCGCGGGGATCCATCTCGACTTGGGATAATCTCACCACTCGTTTCCTCGCTCAACCTTTCCCACCAGCGAGAACTGCCAAGCTAAGGAATGAAATCTTGACGTTCCAACAACATCAAGGTGAAACTCTTTATGAAGCATGGACTCGTTTTAAGGAATTACTCCACAAAGTCCCCCATCACGGCATTGATCTTTGGCTCCAAATCCAAATCTTTTATGATGGTGTCAATCATCAAANACTCGTTTCCTCGCTCAACCTTTCCCACCAGCGAGAACTGCCAAGCTAAGGAATGAAATCTTGACGTTCCAACAACATCAAGGTGAAACTCTTTATGAAGCATGGACTCGTTTTAAGGAATTACTCCACAAAGTCCCCCATCACGGCATTGATCTTTGGCTCCAAATCCAAATCTTTTATGATGGTGTCAATCATCAAACTAGAAGCGCCATAGATTACGCTGCCAATGGTAGACTGAGCAGGCTCAGTGTTGATAAGTGTTGGGAGGTCATTGAGGACCTAGCACAATACGAAGAAGAAGAATGGGAGGACCCAATGTTCTTGGAGGAAGGAAGTTTAGATTACATGAATGCAATCTAAGAAAAACTATTTGAGAACATCGAAAGGCAGGTTGAGAAATTGATGAGGGCCGAGACGCCTATGGCTAATGCTGAATATGTGAATGCATTCAGTAAACATACGTTTCCTGAATTTTCACGACAAGAGGAGTTCGAAGGGATAATGTTGACTTTTATGAACAACCAAGAAAGACAGATCCGGCAGTTAGAGGTCCAAATGGAGAACACCCGAAACACCTTTATGTACTCGGCTGAAGGTTTCATGTCAAGGATTTAGGAAAAGATTAGGGAAGAAGCTATACCCAAAAAGATCGAGAAGATTTTTGAAATCTCAGTCCCTAGTGAAACAAGCAGCGGTTGGCACAATAAAACACCTCCCTCTATGGATTTAACCCCAAATAACTTCTATTCCCATAAGTTTCCCTTTGAGAAAGAGAACTCTCACGCCTATACCATAACCTCTGAACCACTCAAACCAACCTTGATGCATAGGGTCTCAATGATTTCTCAAACCAAACCCATTATCCATAAAAGCTCTTTCCAACATTCCAACTTCAAAACGCCAACACTCCACTTCTTCGATGAAAGCAAGTTTAATTACGAAGACGAAGATGACGTTGAAATAAAAAAGATGGGAACCGGAATGGATGAAGAACCGTTGGAGCATACTAATTATGAAAATGANTCTCACGCCTATACCATAACCTCTGAATCACTCAAACCAACCTTGATGCATAGGGTCTCAATGATTTCTCAAACCAAACCCATTATCCATAAAACCTCTTTCCAACATTCCAACTTCAAAACGCCAACACTCCACTTCTTCGATGAAAGCAAGTTTAATTACGAAGACGAAGATGACGTTGAAATAAAAAAGATGGGAACCGGAATGGATGAAGAACCGTTGGAGCATACTAATTATGAAAATGACAAAAGCTCAAATCTTTGTCATAAATCTCTTCCAACTTCAAATCCACCCATCAACCAATATTACCCAGGTAGTTTTAGGATGAAGGAAGCCATTCACTCACCCCCTTCACCTCACGTGGCATATTTCCACCCTAAGGGTGTGTAT
Organism: Artemisia annua; assembly: GCA_014162995.1. Taxonomy (NCBI): domain Eukaryota; kingdom Viridiplantae; phylum Streptophyta; class Magnoliopsida; order Asterales; family Asteraceae; genus Artemisia; species Artemisia annua. The sequence continues at coordinate 167,030 of LBNU01016142.1, forward strand.
CGCTACTTTCACCCGCACTTAATCCTAAGTGTAGGGAAAACCTCCCCTATTTCTATTAAATAAGGGTAGAGTCAGGCTCGTGACTCGAAATAAAAACAAGCACTTCTTGGGAGGCAACCCAAACCTTTTAATTATTTGTTTGTTTATTCGCTTTTATTTGTTTCCGTATGCATATTTCATTCTTATTGTTCATTGTTCATGTATCAACCATATTGTGAAAATGCTTTATTTTGTTTTTAACTTCGTCTTAACCACATATAAAGGTATTTTGCAATAGATAAGTGTAAGGGAAATCCATATATGTTTATAAGAACAAATTGAACATGAACGATAACAATAAGACATAAACATGCATATTAGTATTTGTTTGAGTCAAATGCTTGTATTGACTCACAATGAATGTTTTTGCGGAATTCCAGAAACAAAATATAAAGAATTTTGTCAGATCAATTCTGACGGCGTCAGGGGTTATAACCTGACGGCTTCAAATGTTGATTTATGCAAAAAATTTCCAGGTTTTGTTTCTCTGCTGGAATTGTATAATTTCGTAAAATCTTTAATTCATATAAAATCCAAGAATCTGCAAACATTCATTCCACAAGCATTATATCCTTATATAGATTTTACCGCCGATTTTACGCGAGGTTTGCCTTGATTGTTTTCTCAGGTTTAACAGGTTATATTGGACAAGGAGATGTACATGGAATCAAGCTTTTGGCGCTGCTTTAATCTTGAAGCTTCTACATCATCTTGGAGGAGGATTTAGCCATGTTACCACACGATCCACACCAAACGAATCAGGGGAGTATTTGTTTCATTTTTTTTCATTTTCTTTACTTTTACATCTTTTTATTGAACATTGGGGACAATGTTCAGCTTAAGTGTAAGGGGGGTAAATGAAGATACCTTAGAGATTATAATTGCACTTGATTTTTGTTTGTTTAATGGTAGATGTGTAATAAAACTGAGAGAAATATTTGTTATGGCAATTTTAGCACCAAATTTAAAATTTTTTACAACATATAGGAGTGAAACTTTAGTCTTAATAAGCGTCTCATGGATAGGAGTCATATGACTAGTACAAAAACCGTACCACTCAAAAAAAAATTTCCACCCCAAATATGTGAGGTTCGCCCCTAGATTTGATAGGNAAATGAAGATACCTTAGAGATTATAATTGCACTTGATTTTTGTTTGTTTAATGGTAGATGTGTAATAAAACTGAGAGAAATATTTGTTATGGCAATTTTAGCACCAAATTTAAAATTTTTTACAACATATAGGAGTGAAACTTTAGTCTTAATAAGCGTCTCATGGATAGGAGTCATATGACTAGTACAAAAACCGTACCACTCAAAAAAAAATTTCCACCCCAAATATGTGAGGTTCGCCCCTAGATTTGATAGGAAAAGCATTTATGCTTGTGTGTGTACCGGTAGTACTTAGATTCTAGAACTTGCGTTAGTGACCATCCCAAGTCCACAAGTGAGACTACTTTCGTGTAGTTAGATTTACTACATGATAAGAGGCATTAGGATAACCTCTTGTTTTACACCTGTGTTATTATAATTACATTGAATTCATTGGTCAAGTAATTCTCCCACACCTTTGCGATGTACTCATTTTTTGTACACGATACCCCTAGTACAACCCCCAGAGCCTATCTTTTTCGTTTCTAACTTTAAGCATTTTACTTAAAGGAAGAATTTGTTTACAATCCACCCACAAATGTCCACCCAAATCGCCTTAGGCTACCTTGTATGCACTCATCTTTAGTGCATTATTGTGACAACATTTGTTTAAACCCTTAGTTAATTGTCTAATTGATTACATGGTTGGTAAGTCGAGTCATATCTTGTACATATTATTTTAGGACTCATGGGTAAAGTACTATTGTAATGGAGTAATGGGGAAGAAGTCAATTATTACCCCCATATGTGCGTTAATATTTTAAAGTACTCCAAGTGTTTCGATTACCTTAATTCGAGTTATTATAATAGTTATTTGTAAAGTATGTAAAAGTTCAAGTGTAAGGGGAGAACCGAGGCCCCTATGATGTATTATTTTGGATGCTAGGGCAAGAGTGTATGCAAAAAAAAAAAATGGAAAAAGAAAAGTAGAAAAAAAAACATACGGACTACCATCCCGTTTCCTTTTATTTTTATTTATGTTTTTGTTATTTTCTAATTAGCTTAAGTTGATCAGTCGAGTCTTGGCTTAGCAACGCCGCATTGTACATGTATTTGATCAAGATAATTAACTCGCCACCAGTAAAAATATCCTTTATTCCAACAAACCATGTTTATCATACCCCTACACCTAACATTACAACCCTTGAAAAGCCTTCTTTGATAGTTTATCTTAGGTGCTTACGCTTAGTGGAGGAGGTTTTTGATCCTTTCCCAAGCCTATGGTAATCTATTTGCTATGACAGGTAGTGAGTGATATTTTTCCATTTCCATTTAGTTATATAGGTTTATAACACCCGAGAGATGAGAGTATCCAAACACTATTTGTGAGGTGCTAGTGTATGATTTCCGTGCTTTTTATGACCAGGGTGGAATGACTATTTGTTGTAATTACTTTTATATTAGTGTTAAATGACCCCTAGCTCATATTTTGATTGGAATAAAAGCGCATTTTCTTGAGGACAAACAAATCTCAAGTGTGAGGGTATTTGATGAGGCGAAAAGTGTTACGCTTTTAGGGGGTCATTTAAGCCCTAAAACGTGATTTTATGATCAAATATTACCTTAAATCGTTCATTTTGTCATTTTAGGTACTTTTGGGAGGAATTCTGGAAAACATTGCATTTTGGACGTTTTTGGAGCATAAAAGTGAAGAAAACGACAAAGTCTCAAAAGCATGCTGGAAATCCTACCTGATGGTGTCAGGAGCTATAAGCTGACGCCGTCACTTGAAAACAAAGGAGTTGGATTCAGACTTTGCCCAAGTGAAGAATTCAAGACTTAACACCTGATGGCGTGAGGTGTTAAGAAGTCTAGGCTGTCAGGTGTAATGCTAAAGAGAGACGGCCCAGGAGGATTTACAAGGTGACGGCGTCAGAAGTAGATCTAGGTGATCTGAAAACCCTAAATGCGGCGAGTTGACGGCGTCAGAGTCTAAAAGCTGACGCCGTCAGAGTGTAAAATCTATATATATTTTAGGATTTTCTTTCATTAAAAGTGTGTAACTTTGGAGAGAGTTTTGGTGTAACCCTAGTACGAACTTCCTGCACTTTTTAAGGGTTTCAAACCCTTGAATCTTCCATGTTTCATTGAAGATAAGTAATCATTCAATCATTCAATATGTCTATGTGTTGTTTGATTTTATCTTATGCTTGTCTTTTATTTAACATGCTAGGCTAGGTTTGTTTGTGTTTGCTTAGATGTAATGAAACCTAGTTATTGATTATTGATTGATTGTTTATTGTTAGTTGTTGTTGGGTGAATGTTTATCGATGTTAGGCATAAGAAAACTGGCTAAAATCCTTTGGTAACCTGCTTGATGTCTTAAGAAACATGAATCGGATGGCACTATGATTATTATGATTGTATTTAATGCATAAGTGACTACTAAGGAGGCCATGGTTAGGATACTAAACGTGTCGCCATAGGAAGAGGTAGAAGCTTATAGAGTTAGGGAAGATCGTGCACGGCCCTACGAATGGTATTAAGGAATACAACCCGTCACCCACGCAACTACAATAAGCTTATCAATCAATAAAAGATAACTAGGGAGTAATGAAGTCTAAGTAAACACGCTTTTCTCTTCATAAGTTTCACAACCATTTTATTTTCTTGTTATTTTATTTTATTTGCATTTGTAGTTTATTTGGGTTAGTTGACTAGCAACTAATTTCGTCCACTTCTTCCAAAACCGAGATTTTACTTGCTTTCCATTAAATATAAAAATACAAAAAGAATCATCCCTCACCTCTAGGCCTAATTAGACTACTTTCAATCCTAACGAACACTATTCCCTATGGAGAACGATCAATTCCCCGGTACTTGCCACTTCACTATACTACATCGGTCAGGTACACTGCCTGGTGGGGATTGCAAGCTTCTCAAGATCCCTTGAGAGGTAAAACATTTTGCGTAGACCGCAATCTATGCATCAACCATCTCTGTGAATCCTTCAGGGACCAATGATGCATCCAAAAGTGCAACATTGTTGTGACTCTCAGCCCATTTGCGTGTCGAATCCATTAATTAGGGTTTGGGAATTGGGGATTTTTGATTGCGATGATGATTAGAATGTTAGGGTTTGTTAAAACTTCAATTTTGAGCACGTAAAACCTATTGTAAGATCCAATTAGGTTTTTAAACCCTTTGGTGGAAGTTACATAACTGCCCTTACACTTTGAAAGTTAGCAGCAGAACCCTGCACAGCAGCAGAATATTATAACTAGCAGCAGAATCTTTTGCCTAGCTAGCAGCAGAATGGTCTGCACACTTGTTCCAAACAATCTTTTCTCAGCAATCAACATTCCAATATGAACTTATCCTGCAAAATGTTAGTTCCAAAACCACAAAACCACAAGAAATACAAAATCAGAACAATCATTAAGCATAATTATACTCAGCAGCAGAATAAGCATAGAGCAGCAGTATGAGTATAACTAGCAGCACAATTACATAGCCAGCAGTAGAAACAACTTTTAAGACCAATAACAGTACAAATACTTCAGAAAACTTTACAAAAACACAAAGAGATAAGTTTTTCAAAGATTGATCATTCCAATACTTGCAATTAAAATTTGAAATCTACCCACATCAAAGTGTTTTGTAAGCAGATCAACAACATTTTTGTCAGTATAAATTTTAACAATTTGAATTAACTTCTTTTCATAACAATCTCTTATAAAATGGTGTCTTATCTCAATATGTTTTGTTTCAGACTGAAAAATAGTATTTTTAATTATGCATAAGGTACTGTTATTGTCAATATGAATCTTGGTGTTCATAAAATTGTACCTATAGTCCAGTAGTTGGTTTTGCATCCAAAGTACTTGACCACAGCAACTTGAAACAGCTACATACTCAGCTTCAGTTGTTAAATTTGCCACCACAGTTTGTTTCTTGCATTGCCATGACACCAACCTGCTTCCAAGAAATTGACAACCTCCTATTGTGGATTTTCTATCTAAGCTAGCCCCAACATAATCACTATCAGAGTATGCTTCCAACTCAAAAGGTGAATCCTTGGGATACCAAAGCCCCAATTTTGGTTGATACCTCAAGTATCTAAAGATCCTTTTTACTGCATTGAGATGCGATTCTTTGGGAGTAACTTGATATCTTGCACAAGCACATACAAAAAACATAATGTATGGTCTTGAAGCTGTAAGGTACATCAATGAACCAATCATTGATCTGTACAAGTGAACATCCACCTCTTTACCATCTTCATCTTTCAACAATGGCTTGTCCTTCTCCAAAGTTGTCTTTGCAGGCTTTGCATCATTGAATCCAAACTTCTTCAAAATATTAGTCACATACATATCTTGATTGATAAATATTCATTCTTCTGTTGTCTAACCTGTAATCCCAAGATGAATGTGAGTTCTCCCATTGAACTCATGGAAAACTTATCCTTCATAATCTTCTCAAACTCCTTACACATTGCTTTGCTTGTTGAACCAAAGATGATGTCATCAACATAAACTTGAACTAGCAAAATATCATCTTTGTGTTTCTTGATAAACAAAGTTTTATCAATCCTACCCTTATTGTAACCACACTCTGTAAGATACTCTAAATCATAACATATATGGTTCTTGTGTTTAGTTAGATCAAAGTAAGAAAGAAGAGAATAAGAGGAAGAATTTAGAGAGAGAGTTGGGAGTTCTAGAGAGAGAAAGTGAAGAGAGAAATAGTCATATGATTAGAAGCTCCAACCCTTCCCATGTGTGGGAAGGGCTTTATATAGTTACAATAAACGCTCTCCTACGAGCTGTGGATCGGGTGTACAGTGGGTAAAGACCCGTCCGTCCTCCACGGTGTTACTTAAACTTTACTAATTACTAACTAACAAGATAAATATTACGAGCTACATAATGCTAAACAATACTCGGGGTGACCGAGTCTTCTATATAAAAAGCGTATTCCAAACAATCTCCCCCTAAAGGAGGTCACTCCGGAAATTAAACTTTGAACTCTAGCATCTAAATCTTTGTCGATATCTTTGTAGCTCGTAGTCTTTGATTCTTCACTTATGGCTCACTTTGTACTTCAAGCAATGATCTTGTGATTAATGTTCCTTTGGCATGTGTGATCTTTGAGCATTCTTTGAGATCATCAGCCACCGTAAATCTCCAAGCTCATCCTTCGTAGTATCGCCTTCATGTGATGTAGTGACTTTAGGACCGTCATGCTCACACTCTTCTGGATTAGGAGACTTTTCATCAGAGTTGCGGAAACGTTGTTGTAAGTCTCTTCAACATTCATTGTTGCAAGTCTCTAGACATTAGTGATCTTCATTCAGAATGAGTTGTCAGTGTGAGCATGAGGTATGGAATGACACGATTCAGCTGGAATTAGGTACCACCATCACCATCTTTATATGAATACCTGAAATAAAACAGTTAGCAATAAAGTTGGAGAACGAGTATGGCTTTGTCATTCGTTCTGGGTGGTTGGATTAACCTTCGGATCCGTGAGGACCGACCTGTGATCAGGTAGAATCCTCTTTAAAGAAGACTCTCCTTGACAGGAATTTCCAGCTTGTAGTAATGAGTCTTCCAAAGAATCCACTTCGGAATCATCATACTAAGCATGTTCTCTTACCGGAACGTCTCAAAGCAGACAGCACGATAGAGTGAATCGGTGAATTGATATTCACTGATTGATGAGAAATTGATTTATAGAAATCACTCGCGTGTCACTTAATACACATTTTAGACACGACGAGAGTTTTGTAATTTGAATCACATTTCCATCAAAAATACTTTTGTTTAAGAAAGAATACCCAATCAATGTGCTTGAAAGAAAGTAGGTTAGCACATTGAAAGGTTTTACAAAAGCATCCGTCAATCCATATCCTGGAACAAGTTTGATTCAAGATTGAATCGCCCCATCGTTGCTTTCCAGTTGTCACTTGATCATTGATCCAAGATGGATCTCACATGTCACCTACCAAGAGCTTGAAAGATGTTCGCTCTAGAAGGATTTCCATCGTCATTGTGAATAATTACATATCACTCAGATGTTCTGGCAATACCACAAGGATAATGCGTAGGACTCTAAATATATTATCTTACTTTTCACGGTGTATGAAACAGTAAGCATATTGGAAGTGTGTCCTAATGAGATTTATGGATGATCTCTTGGCTCTAGACTCAATAGTGCGTTTTGATCCGCTCCTGGAGACTGGAGAGGCGTCTCCTGTTTTGGCATCAACATGGCTCGCAATGAGCGGTCGATACATTATGCAGGGTTCCCCGTGAGAATGAAACAAGTCCTTTTAAGAGAACTTGAGTGGCTAGGAAGGTTAATGCAGTGCGTCACTGGGTCCATGACGTCTTGTCTTCAATACCGGTGTTACCTTAGTAACCACCAATAACATATGTATTGAACCCGGTTTCTGCCCTAAGGTTGAATATATGGAGGGCTATTTCTTTTCACCCTTTCTCATTATATTTCTTTTTCATTCTTCAACCCCTTCAGTGCTTACCGAGACTTCATTACTAGAACCTTGTTGGGTTTGTTCCAGTCCTAGCTCTATCTCAATCGACACTCTTCCCTTTCTCACTTTTTCTCCTTTTATCAATCATTCCTAAGGACTTCTATTCTAACTAGAGGATTGTCCCTGGGAAGATCCTTCCGGTTCTGGTGGATCATGGGAACTCATACCTAACCTTAACCACCCTTATAACTCCATGCAATAAAGTAAATGGTCGGTCTTCGGTATTTTTCCACACACTTCATGTAACCAAATCATTGAAAATTCTCTCAAAGTGCTTATGATTAAGAAACTCATTTTTATAACACTTTGAGAGTTTTGAACATTTTTCAAATGCTCCCCCTCAACATGTGCTCATAGGTTTTTGATAGAAATATGCACATGTCGGGGTGAGTTGCACTTTATGAATTGATCCACTCTTAATAGACATATATCCTAGGGACACGTTTACGTTGCATAGTTAAAGGGATCCATTATCAGCTTTTAGGTGATAACTAGCCCTAATAACTAGCTTGAAGTTGCTAACATTCCTGATAAAGGAAGTTAGACCCGTCAAAATATACATCTAAGAAGAGCTTCTCGAAACGGTACTTTCTACTTGGATAAATCCTTTCGAATACAAGCATTTGTGTTCCATCAATTCATGGGTTACTTCTGAGTCACGCTCACATAAGATGCCATCGATAAGTTCACCACTTGCTCACCCTCAATATGTGCATTCTATTTTTCAAAAAAATTTAGCACATATGGGAGAGCATACCTTAAAATTCAAACCATCACATTTTTTAATCAGATTTCATATTTAAATCACATTCTCTCCTCCGATCAAAAAATTTCAAATCATTTGTGATTTTATGATCCCAATTGATTTAAATAAGTTTTAGGAAAAATGGGAGAAAATGTGGTCAGATTTAATATTTTCTGATAACAGGAACCTTTTTATGCTCCCCCTCAATCTGTGAGGGAGGTTGTTATGTGTCAGAATTTGATGAGTTTTGAAAAGATTTGAAGTTTTAACGAGAAACTCTTTGAAAAATTCTCATACTGACACATAACCATCACAAGTTGTATTATTGCTTATGAAGTATAAGATACTCCCTCCGTCCCAATTTATTTTTCCACTTTTGACTTTTTAAGTCTTTGTTTTTCAACTTTGACCTTAAATTTATTTATTTGTATTATATAATACTTGATAAAAATTATACCCTATAAAAATACATTTAAAACCCAATCCATTTATATATTTTGCATCAAGTATTATATAACACAAAAGAAAATAATTATGGTTAAAGTTATAAAAGAATGACTTCAAAAGTCAAAAGTGGACAAATAAATTGGGACGGAGGGAGTAACTGATAGTGAACGTGTTGTTGTTGTTGTTGTTTTTGTTGTTGTTGTTGTTGTTGTTGTTGTTGTTGTTGTTGCCGTTGTTGTTTGTTGTTGTGGTGAATTCAGCCAGTCAATAGAGTTTGAGCATCTGATCAAATGGTTAGAGCGGGAGCAGGCACATTCACATCAACCATGGAATCTGCATAGAAATATCCACAAAGATAGACATACATGCAAATTGACTCATCATTAGCCACTACTTCGTAGTGGAGTGCCTACTCATACAGTCACATTCATATTATGATCAAACTATATTCAAGCAACTTATCAAAAAGCTATCTAGTATGAAGAGCAACTAGCAATCATGTATATTCATCGCCAGCATATATCAGACATAAACATCAATCACTAACATGGCAATTCACACATATTTCATGATATCAAACCAGGAGCTTAGAAACAAGATTCTAATCCGATAACTACATATCTAAGCCACAACTGATAATAATGAGCACCTAATCAACAACAATTGAACAATTATCAGCACACAACATGCAAAACACATTCAATCAGAACATTCAAATGTCAGAGGAGATAACTAGAACATCAAATACACTGGTTTTATAACTACTTTTAGATTTTGGGTTTTAAAGTATTTAGGGGATCCTACGAGGATTCCAAAGTGACACAAATGAACTTTAATAGTTACATAAAGCTAGGAAATTATAAGCGAAATGCACATAATGCCCTAAGCTTTCTAGTAGCTAACACATTTGGCCATTAGAGATAAAGCACAGTAAGTTCCTCTTCAACAAATACCCCATTAACCACAAAACCTTTGTCATTGATTGAGTAAGAAATCCGTTTGATGACATAAAATATGAACACACGCTCCCCCTCAATCGATGACCCGTTGTCATTGATTGAGTGATAAATATTATGAAGTATAAAAGACTGATTGATGTTCAAACAACACGTTACTGCCTTGTGACTCACAAATAATTTTCAAAAGAATCATAGAATGAAAATCATTTGTATACAAAGAAGACTTCTCTTCTTACACCAGAAATAATGCACTTAAGCGTACACTAGATCGGAAAGGCTAGGATATAAAGTAATCCACGCCTTTGTGAGGAACAGCCGTCTTTTTTGGTGACATGCTTTCCTCATTTAGAAGACCGGGTTGCTATCTGAAGTGATAGCAAGCCATAAAGACATGTTTTACTTATTTATTACTCTCTCCGTCCCAAAATAATTGTCCTCATTTGACTTTTCAAAGTCTTAAATTCTCAACTTTGATCTAAAATGTTTTTGTACGTATTATATAATACTTGATGAAAATTATATGAATTGATTAGTTTTTAAATGTTTTTTCATTGGCGTAATTTTCATCAAGTATTACATAACACATACAAAAATATTAAAGATCAAAGTTGAGAAATTAAGACATTAAAAAGTCAAATGAGGACAATAATTTTGGGACGGAGGGAGTATAACTTCTGCTCGAGCTTCATTTAAAGTTCCGTGCCATTATTGAATGACATTTCTAGAACCGTAAATGTTATCGATAAACAGAAGACATGCCTAATAAAGAACTATTTTTGGTATGTTTCTTGTTTTTCAGATTTTTATGGTTTTTGTAGGTTTTATATTTTTGTATTTTCTTTTTGGTTTAATAATATATATACAAGGATATGTGAAGCGAATCCATTACTCCTCATTCTCTTCCTGAAGACATTTGAGTGATACTGGCGTGAGACTCTTCATACCAAGTTGCAGGAGAATAAATTGAAACCATTCTCCTGGGAGTGCCTTAGTGAAGAAATCTGCCAGCTGAAACCCTGCCCTCACGAAGTGTAGTTCCACCACACCTCTCTTAACTAGTTCCACCACACCACTGGAGAATCCATTTGCCAGGAGAAACATTGACAGTATATCGTACCATGCCCAAGGCTCCTGCTTTAGGCCATAAAGGGTCCTTTAGCAGACGGTAGACATGGTTAGGGCGATCACGATTCCTCAAAATCAATGCTTTTCTTTTGATGATAACCCTTAGCAGCAACCCTTGCCTTGTATTCAGAACGTCATCATGCTCATCAGATTTCACTTTAAGGATCCATCTCAGAGCTACAATCATTGCACAGTCTGGAGATGGTGCCAATTCCCATACTTAAAGTTGATAGACTTCATGTCCTTCTTCTTGTATCGCATTAAACCAACATTCGTCTGATATGACAATCTTAAAATCTTTAGGCTCGACTTTGGATAGTATGGAATTATAAAAGCACTACAAGGCATGTGTGTTCAGATCACTGTGTGTGGACACCGGTTGAGAAGGATTCCCATTATAGTGAAGATCATGTGGTTGTGGGTAGGAAACTGATGTGCTTGTGTTAAGATCTCCTGAAGAAGAAGCCTTAGATGAAGATTCAAGAGTAAATGTGTTTTAGAATGGAGCAACACCAGGTGGAGCAGATGGATTTACTTCAAAAGAATCGTCAACTGCAGTGCCTTGATGTACGGAGGGAGATTGAAAGTATGATGATGTTGATGAATGACTTGCTGATGGAGCGTCTTGAGTTATTGAAACAGGACAAGATGAACCATTTTGGATCGTTTGGTACTTGAGCTGCGATGGCTGGTGGTACTGGTGTATCACCAATTGGCGGCTCAAAGTATTCATCAACCATTTGATTAGCCTATATCTCCAAATCCTTATCGGTAGATGGTACATAAGGTACATGCAGGAGTGGGATACTGTACAATAACTGAACTGGTTGGTTCAGAAGACAAAAGTTTAGACGCGGGTCCTACACTGATGTGTGCAAAAGCCATTTGCTCAGTTAGCTCATTGAATGTGACTTGAATTGTTTCCAAGATTTATCGGGTTCGTTTGTTGTAGATTCGGTATCCCTTGCGATCTGGTGCATACCCAACGAGGAATCCAATGTCTGCTTTAGCTTTGAGTTTTCCCAGATCTTGACTGTCACTTGTTGGATAGTATGGAGCACCGAACATTTGATGAAAAAGTGAGATCTAGTTTCTTGCCAAGTATCAGCTCACATAGAGTTTTGTTGTGGAGAGTATGCGTCAAGGATTAGTTTTTGGGTGTTACAAACTCAGTTCCATTATCGGTGAGGATGATTCTGATGGTTTTGTTGAGTCTAACTTGCAATTGTTTGATCAGTTTGATGCTAACCTATGAAGTTTCATCCTTGGTTTTCTAAAACTTCACCCGTGTAAACCGACAGTAGTCATCAATAAAAACTAGAGCGTATTACTTCCCTTTAATACTCTCCACTCTCATTGGTTTGCAAAGATCCATGTGAAGGGTGTGAAGAACTTCTGTGATGGTGTTGACAGTTTTGGGTTAGTGGGTATGCTTCTTGCTTTTGCTCAGTTAACAAGCCGAACAATGATGATTAGTTTTGGGTTAGTGGGTATGCTTCTTGATTTTGCTCATTTAACAAGCCGAACAATGATGATTCTTTTCGAACTTTAATCTGGGTATACCTCGTACAAAAATCCTTGCGAGCAAGATCATTGTTGGTAACAAAGTTCAAGTGATTTAAACGTCGATGCCATAGTCACGATTTGTTCTTTGAGGCCATCCAATACTTTGATGATGCATGTGTGTTTACTGAAGGCAACTTCAAGATCGGAATCACACAATTGACCAACAGAAACCAAGTTGTGACCATGTCCTTCCACGTAGTATACCATGAGGATTTACACTGTCACCAAAGACATAATCTCCATAACCCATAATTGCCCCAAAATGGTCGTTCCCAAATCTAACTGACCCGATAAACTTATTCACGAAATTCTTGAGCTGTGAGCGATCCCCGGTCATATGTTATGAGCAGCCTGAGTCCAAATGTCAAAGGACGATTTGTACGACCTGCATTTGAAAACAGACAAAGCAAGAGAGTTTGGAGTGCCGGATCCCCAATTTAAGTTGGGTTCCAGTTGGTTAGTGCAAACAAATTCTTCAGCCACAGAGGCCTTAGGTGCATTCGTTTCAATGGTGGAGGTTTCACTGGTAGATGCAAAGGGCCTAGTTAAAGGACAATACGCCTCTAAAGGGAAAGTTCTACCAGTTGGCTTCCATTTCTTAATAGCCACTACTTTAGAGTTAGTTATCCTAGTTAAAGGGCACTGTTCTCCTAAAGTGTATTTCCTTCCAGTAGGCTTCCATTGATAACCAATATTGGCAAATAGTTTTCCTGTTGCTTTCCAAATTTGCTTAACTTGTTTAGCTCTCCAAACTTTCTTTACTGGGGTTTTGTTGGATGACTTCAAAAGTTTCTCAACACATTTATCATGATTAGCCGAAATTAAGCATTCATTACATGTTTTGCAAAGTGAATTAGGGTTTGAATTATGATTCTTTTTGCTCAAAACCGACTTTTTGTTCCTCATGTGGTCTTCTACTTTCTTCTTAGGAACACTTTTAGCTGGTGAAGTCTCATCATTTTTTATATTTCTCATAGGTTTTGACTCTCTAGCTTTAGTTTCGCTATTAATTCCTATAGAAGGACTGATGGGAAACTTAGCCCTTTTCACTTCCAGTTGCTGAACATGTTTTGATGTGTTGGGATCTGAAGTTTCCAAGGGTGCCTTAAAGGTTACATGCTTGTTCTTAGTCATTGAGAATGATGTAGTGGGCCTACTTTGCTTGTTGTCATTCATAGGACATGTACCAATGGCATACTCTAAGAGCTCCTGGGATCGTTTAGTGAGAAAGCAGGCATCTAGAATAGCACTATCTTGTGGTTTCACTGTCCTATCCTCTTCTATAGTCTCGCGAAGCATGTCTAGACTATCCTTAAGGTTCGATAGATACGCATAGTGAGAAAATCTATTGTTCCTAAGAGGGAGCGGGATATTCACAGCATCAACATCATATTTCTTACAAGCAGAAACCATTAGAACAACATTATCACTAGTGATGATTGGCATTTTCCCTTTCACCAGAGTCTTTAGATTCTCATTCTCTTTAAGCAAAGAAGTTATCTTTTCATTGTTTTTATCATGTGTGATCTTAATTGAATCATATAACTCTTTGTAATGTTGTTTGACTTTTGAATTTTTAGCTCGAAAACAATCATTTTCATATTGCAGTTTGTTGATGATGTCTTGAAAATGAAAATTCTGAGGATCTACAGACTTTGGTTTATGGGTGTTAGTCACATCACTCTTATGATATTTCAATTGGGCAATTTGAACCCTCAACTTCCGAATCGTGTTAGTGTGAGCTTGAATCTTTTCATCACGTTTGGCAAATTCAAAATATGCATCAAATTCAGGAGCATCCGAAGATGTCTTGGCTTTTGAGCTTTTAATTATTTCTTCTAAATGTTGATACTTTAATTGCAAATTAAGATTATCAACCTCTAGTTTTGAAAAATGCCTGACCATGTTATCATGGTCATCGTTTTGAATTTTCTCACGCAATTTTAAATTCTCCCCCTCAAGCTCAACAACACGATTCTGGAAAACATTCAATGCAATAGACATCTCATGAAATTGGCAAACAGATAAAGCAGATTCTGTAGCGGTATAAAACACGTCCTGTGCAACAGAATTAGCAATCGAATTCTCATTCATGATGAGAACATTTTTCCTCTCAATTTCACTGTGTTTAAGATCAATGGCCAGTTGTTTTCCCTTATTTTCCACAGTTTTATACACCTCTTTCATATCAGACACATCTTTGTTTAGGGTTTTTTGAAGACCCTCAAAATGTTCTTTGAGAAGCTTAAAGAACGGCATAACCTCTGTTAAATAACATTGTTTTGTTTGTTCAAAACCCCTTTCCCCTTCAGTAATACCCGTTGGCGTAATTCTCTTTTTACATGTTTTATCAAAATCAGCAAATAATTGACCAAGAACATATAAACCAATTAGAGTATTATTTTGCGTGGGGAGAGTTAAGGGAACAAGATGCATGGGTGTATGTGGTGGGTATAACGTTGGATCAGCTATCTTAAAAGTGGTACTGGTTTCGCCCACAAGTCTTTCTGCTTTCATTTTTTCTAAGTCTATATTCCAAAATACTTGCTCTGGGGTTAACCTTTTTTGAGGGACAAAAATAGCTAATCGGTTATCTTCAGAGTAATCATATTTGTACAGAATTTTGTTTGCAATGCACAAGGGATCCTTTAATTTTTCAGCCAATTTCTCTCTAGTTATTACTTCAATCTCATTGGTCTCATCAAATGACGTCACATCAGGAGGGGCATGACCAGGCATAAGCATAACATTTGCATCATATAATGCAGGTTGGGTAACTCTAACGCTCCTAAGGCAATCAGCTTTGGGTTCACCTACATCTTTTTCACTGTTTTCATCACACAACTTTTTATGCTTTTGAATCATTTGAGCAGTTTGAATGGTTTGGCCTTGCGTGTACAATTTGTTTTCAAGCTTATTCTGCAACGTCTTAAGTCTGGAGAAATCATTTAAGAGTTTTGTTTTTTCTTCCTGAAAATCAAGTTTTAGTGTAATTACACTTTTCTGTATCTCCTGTTTTTGTTTAACAGTTTGATCAAGTTGATTTTGTAAAGAATATAACTCCTTTTTCAATGTTTCTTCCCTTAAATCACGTTCTGTTATGTATGCACGCATTTTCCAATCCGTTTTCTGTTTACGTTCGGTTAGCTCAAATTTTGCACGTTGTTCATATAAGGTCACCTGTTCCTTAAGGATGTTAAGTCTAGTGGTCAGAGTGTTATCAGGGATGTAAGCAGTGTTCTCAAGCAATTCACAAGCATTATTTACAACAGAAGATGCACTACTAGGTACAACAGACATTTCGTTGCGTTTCACATATTGTTCATATGGGGTAACATTGCTATTTCCGATATTAGCAGTACCTGACTCAACAACGTTTGTTTGTTGTACTTCGTTAGGAATCTTTTGTTCATGCAACACATTATCATTACTTACAACAGAAGATGCTCCATGGTCGAGGCAGAACTAGCTAGTGAAAGCAAGAACCTCGGGTCGTAGTCCCAACGAGGGTTGAAATGGATCTAGTCACTCGAGTCGTGAGTTATGTGAAGTGAATTGGTTTAAAAGATGTGATTTGGTTTTAGTTAAACTACAAAGCGTTATTTAAAACTTAAATGAAATAAAAACAAGATAATGAGAGATAAGTTGAACGATAAAAGTAAACATGAGTTGAATAAAA
>LBNU01016143.1:7319-25334 GCA_014162995.1 Artemisia annua
ACTACGCCGTAGCAAGCAACTGAGCTACGGCGTAACAGAGATTACCAAAGGCTACGCCGTAGTTAGTTATTGGACTACGGCGTAATGTTGAAGATATGAGCCCTACGCCCGTAGTTAGTAATTGGACTACGGCGTAGGAAAGATTTTATGAAGGCTACGCCCGTAACAAGTGATGGAGTTACGGCGTAGGAAAGATTTTATGAAGAATACCCGTTAACAAGTCATTGAGTTACGGCGTAGGTATATTTTTACAAAGGCTACGGCGTAGCATTCCAACCAGCTACGCCGTAGTGAATATTACAAGGATTACGGCGTAGTCCTACCATACGACTGCGCTGTAGCAAAGACGAACCCTATAAATACCAAAGGAAATTGGTCTACAATTTGTCAAGTTCCTTTCCCCCAAACCTTCACTAGGGTTTGGGGAGAACGACCCAGAAGAAGAATGAAGACCACGAAGGCTAGAGAGATGGTGTATAATTAGACTAGAAACCACCTAGTCTAACACATGTTCGAATTCTATTTTGTTTTGCATACATGAATTCTCTTTATTAAGATTTGGTTCTAGTTTATTATTCATATTTATCTATGTAGACGTTATCTTAGCTTGTTCGTTATTCTTTCGTTTCGGTAATAAATAAGCTTGATTGAATCTACTCAGTCTAGGTGAATTAACCCTAGGACCCTAGACTAGTAGGTTGTGGGGATTGGTAAGAATTGGCCATAGTACTACCTTTTCTTATGTGCGAATTAACCCTAGGACCACCTACCAACCGGATATACTTAAGAAGCTAGAGGGAATCTAAGATCTGACCATGCCGGGTTCCACTAGAACAAGTCTATTAAACATGGCACTTAATGACTCTTGTATCTTGACCAATGAACTCTCGGCTTTACAATAGTCGAGGATAGGACAAGATGCGAGATAGGGCTGATGATATGACCATTTGACTCTTGTTGACTTACACCCACTGCATAGAATACTAAAATATGAATATGCTTTACCTTAATATCTTAGTAACCTACCTTTAACTCTAGTATCTTTATTTCCTCTTTTGTTTATTTTATGTCTTGGTTACTATATACTCTATTAATACCCCTTTTTAGCACTTATCTTAGTTTGCCAGAACAACAGCTCTTGGGACGACACTCGGATTTATCTAAAGGCATACTACACATGACCGGGTACACTGCCCGTTAGTATGTGTTAATCCTTATAATTCGAAGTTTATAAATGTAAAACATGATGAATATAACGCATCAAGTTTTTGGCGCCGCTGCCGTGGAGCAGTTTATTTAGGCGAATTAAGGTATGTTTCAATTTTCGCATTAAAAGATAAAGACAAAACATGCATTGACGATCTACATACGAGTTTTGACTTCGTAACGAAATTCAGGTACGCAAATTTACAATTTATCACTTAAACTTTAAACCTAACTACGACATAGCAACTAAACGAACTACGTCGTAGCAATGTTAGGTGGTTAAAACAAACACTGTAATTTTGAACTAGCTACGGCGTAGCTCATTCAAGGGGCTACGGCGTAGCAACCAGAAGGTATTTAAACATGAGGCTGCATACGCATACACTTTTGCAACTCATTCCACACAAACACCCGACCCCTCTTCGAAATTTTTTTCAAGAAATTTGTTCATTCCCTTTCCTTAGCATCTATAATGGCAGGTAAACACCCCTAACCTCTTATCTTGACCTTTCTTATAATTTATTTATAATTTTTAGGGTTTGTTCTTGCTAGCATTAGATGGGTAGGATTGAAACACGATTAGGGATTAGATCTAATCTGTTTATTTATAGTTTGAACAAATGTATGAGTTTGGTTTAGGTTTGCTCGATTCAAATTAATATTAAATTAGGGTTAGGTTTAATTTAACTACTTATCGATGTTATTAAACTAGCCCCGCTAAATATTTTGAGTCGGAAACTTATATTTGAAACTTTGGATGGAATTTTTATGGTTACGGCGTAGCAATTTGATCATTGCTCCGTAACAATTGCAGATTGCGACTGCAGAACCGTCGCTACGGCGTAGCTAATCATAGCGCTACGCCGTAGCACTTATTTTTTATTCGAGACTTAATTTTCAAAATTTATTGACTACGGCGTAGCTAGTTATTGAACTACGCTGTAGCTAAGAATTTTATACCGAACAATTCTATTAATAACTACGGTGTAGCTAGTGATAGCGCTACGCCGTAGTTTCAGTTTTTACAGAACACTTAAAGACTATTACGGCGTAGCTATTCATGGAACTACGCCGTAGTCATTATATAAAAACAGTTACGGCGTAGCTATTAACAGCGCTACGCCGTATGACCTGGACCCCATTACTCTTGTGTTTCTAACTTTCTTATTTTCAGGAAACAACAACAACGGTCCCGCCCAATGGCTCAAATTCTTGAACTATGATCCGGCTGACAGAAAGATTTGCAAGGATGAACTCCGTGAACTAATGAGTAAAACAATTAAGGTCTCGGAAGCTCTTAATAGGGAAGCTCTCAATACCATTAGCAAAGGAGAGGTTACAACTGAGTTGGAGAAATTGTGTGACACCAAATTCAACAGCCCCAATGGAAGCTTTGTCTGCAGCGCTTGGATGACCATTTTTACTATTAATGAGCCGGTCGTCCAAGAATATGTTTGGGAAATTTTGGCCTCAGTTGGTCTATAATAACATAACTAGAACATGACTTGCTACTAATATTTATATTTTGGTATTAGGAATGGTTTTATGCAGGTTTTTCGGTTCTGGAATTTGTTACAGACTATTGCTACGGCGTAGCAGGTCTTTGACCTACACCGTAGCAACTTTGGAGAGGCAAGAGGACATTCTGTCTCAAATTGGGAGCTACAGCGTAGCAGGTCCACAGACCTACGCCGTAGCTAGTACCCGTTGGAAATTAATTTTGTGAGGAAACTTCCGAGAGCGCGAGCGTGAGAGGGGAGTTTTTCTTTTTCATTTCTATTTTATTTTTCTATTTTTTTATTTTGTTCAAAAGGGACTTTGCAAAAACTAAGTAGGGGGATAGGAAATAGAATACGAAATCGAATTTATTACTTAAATTAGTACTTGTCCTCATTTTTCTAGTTTTACAAAACATACTATACGTGCCATTTTGAAAATTTTTGACACATTTTTACAAAACTAGAATAAATTTAATCCTGAGCACACTATAACCCTTGATTACATGGTGAGATCTAACCTTTCCGTTTCCAACTATTTTACACCAAATCCACCAAATATTGAGTGTGCCGGTAGTAGCATAGACTTTAGAACTTGGCTTTTACATCATTTCGAGACCATAAACGAGTAATGTGTTTTTATAATACGTTTGGAAGAAACTTTTTGAGAAAACAATATTATTAGGATTATCAACCATAACCATATACACCTAAACCCTTCGATTAGTCGTATTGACTTTTCGATCTACACACTTAAACCCTTGTTTGCACTCACTTTTAGTGCAAGATACCCTTAGATCACCTTATTACACCTTTTCATTCCTTACCTTATTATCCCATTACACCCTTACACTCTAACCAATTTTGTAACCTTATGTTTTTGGTCGAGAAATCTCCGTTGCCTCAATGTCATGAAATTCCTAGTTCAAGAATCAAGAAAGGAAAGCTATGATCGAAGATCCACCAACGTTCTCTACCTAATTTTATCTCAAGTGGGGGGATGATATTGTCAGTCTATCATTGTATCAAAAAAAAAAGTGAATTTCAGTATTTAGAAAGTAGAAAAATAAAGTGTGCAAATCATAAGCACCAATAGATAGCTTATCATGGAAGACATGGCTCTCTTTACCGGAAGAATTGTTGGAAGAAAAACTGTATCACTTGTCACTAACAAGAGACAACACTTCGGAAGATTGGCATTTTCTGGCAAAAGGGCAATTGGTGACTACTCGGTTGAAAGATAAGATTACTTTCCCTTTTAACCCTTACATTATTCAACATCATAACCTACCCTTTTTAGTTGTGAAGTATTCTTAGGTTAGGGATTCGAGCAGTCAGTGGTGTCTTGCCCGGCGTTCCGGTCATGTACCATTGCCTTTGTCGCCCTTTCCGTAGTATATTAGTAACAACTTTACACCCTTAACCTTATGATTATCTAAACAATGTTATTTTCAAAAACTGTTTCGACCTTAGCTCTAGTGGTGGAGTTTTGTGTAAATGCCAAGCTTATGATAGAATACCTGCTATGACTGAGCGTTTATGAGAGCACCCCGAAATTTAACACTTAGAATAGGGAGCGTATGAGTGAATTTCTTCCCTTCTTTTCGTGAGGTGTTCGGCTTAACTTTATTCTAGCAGCTTTACTAATTTAAATTTGTGTCTTCTAAGTGATGAGGAGGATACTCTTTTAATTATTAATACAGTCTACTTGAGGACAAGTAGAGTTTAAGTGGGGGGATATTTGATAACATCAAATTTACCCATGATTTAAGCGTTAATATCTCTTTGAATTACTCATCTTTTCTATTTATACGAAGAATATCTACTCTTATTTCTTCCTATTTTGGTTTCAGGGTAAAGATGAGTAAAAATACGTTATTGATGATTTATTGGCTTAAGAATGGGAATTACGCTTAAAGTTACGTTGAAGACACAAACACGGCGGTCTAGTTAAGTGATGATACTACACCGTTAGAAGACTTACCCCATGAAGTGAAAACTACGCCGTAGCAAGCAACTGAGCTACGGCGTAACAGAGATTACCAAAGGCTACGCCGTAGTTAGTTATTGGACTACGGCGTAATGTTGAAGATATGAGCCCTACGCCCGTAGTTAGTAATTGGACTACGGCGTAGGAAAGATTTTATGAAGGCTACGCCCGTAACAAGTGATGGAGTTACGGCGTAGGAAAGATTTTATGAAGAATACCCCCGTAACAAGTCATTGAGTTACGGCGTAGGTATATTTCTACAAAGGCTACGGCGTAGCATTCCAACCAGCTACGCCGTAGTGATTATTACAAGGATTACGGCGTAGTCCTACCATACGACTACGCCGTAGCAAAGACGAGCCCTATAAATACCAAAGGAAATTCGTCTACAATTTGTCAAGTTCCTCTCCCCCAAACCTGCACTAGGGTTTGGGGAGAACGACCCAGAAGAAGAATGAAGACCACGAAGGCTAGAGAGATGGTGTATAATTAGACTAGGAACCACCTAGTCTAACACATGTTCGAATTCTATTTTGTTTTGCATTCATGAATTCTCTTTATTAAGATTTGGTTTTAGTTTATTATTCATATTTATCTATGTAGACGTTATCTTAGCTTGTTCGTTATTCTTTCGTTTCGGTAATATATAAGCTTGGTTGAATCTACTCAGTCTAGGTGAATTAACCCTAGGACCCTAGACTAGTAGGTTGTGGGGATTGGTAAGAATTGGCCATAGTACTACCTTTCCTTATGTGCGAATTAACCCTAGGACCACCTACCAACCGGATATACTTAAGAAGCTAGAGGGAATCTAAGATCCGACCATGTCGGGTTCCACTAGAACAAGTCTATTAAACATGGCACTTAATGACTCTTGTACCTTGACCAATGAACTCTCGGCTTTACAATAGTCGAGGATAGGACAAGATGCGAGATAGGGCTGATGATATGACCATTTGACTTTTGTTGACTTACACCCACTGCATAAAAGACTAAAATATGAATATGCTTTACCTTAATATCTTAGTAACCTATCTTCAACCCTAGTATCTTTATTTCCTCTTTTGTTTATTTTATGTCTTGGTTACTGTATACTCTATTAATACCCCTTTTTAGCACTTATCTTAGTTTGCCAGAACAACAGCTCTTGGGACGACACTCGGATTTATCTAAGGGCATACTACACATGACTGGGTACACTGCCCGTTAGTATATGTTAATCCTTATAATTCAAAGTTTATAAATGTAAAACAGGATGAATATAACGCATCATATGTCTAGAGCAACACCTAAGGGAACAGTGTATAACATTTACTTAGAGTCAATAAGTTTATATTCCCTGGCAACTTCTTGGTTATAGACATGATAGATAAATGCAATAATAACCTAATTCTTGGACGACCATTTTTGGCTACTTCTCATGCTAATATAAAAGTTTTTGAAAAAGAAATAACTCTAGAAAAAGGGAAGGAGAGAATTACATATAATCATAATGGATCCTTGAAATCTGCTAACACCGCTCTAGAAGAAGTCTGCATGATTAAGGAAGCTAATAATACGAGCATTCCCACAAATATAGATATTTACACTAACCTTGTTTTATGTGATGCTGAATCCTGTGAGAATTGTAATACTAACCATTTTGAAGAACGTGTTAGTTATTCTAAGCAGGCTCAGAATAGGCATGATAAAATTATGGGCAGGGTCATGGATGGAAGAAACCCCGTACTAAAAAACCATTATTGTAACCCAATAATTATGGTTAGCGACGGGTCTGAACAAGCTTGGCCATCCTGCGTTCCTTTCCATTACGTTTGCGATGGAGGAGATAACGGGGAATTAGATCAAGACAAACGGGCTCATTTGGAGTGGACATGCTTTCATGGAACCGAAAGACGTGACATTGAATTCGGAAACCTATCATTTCACGATTGGTATAAGGTCAGGTTTGGAAATAATATCATTAATGAGCATGTGCTAAAAGGATTCCAACAAGATTATGACTACTATCGATCGAACCTTTCGTTTGATGAATGCGAAAGCAATCTACCCCAAAAGGTTTACAATGAAAAGGTATACTCAGCCGAAACAGGGGAATGCTCTAAAAACATTCCCCCTGAAGAAGCTGATCAGCACTTCAAAATAAATTGCACTAATCCGGAAAAAAGACCAAAAGGGCGTGATTATTCGTCTAATGAATGGATTACAAAAAGGTTCGGTACCACAAACATTGAGAAGAAAACCAGACTAAAAGCATTTGTGGAATGGATGATCGATAGTTATTCTGACAAATCCGACGAGTCAGAGGAATATGATGACCCTTTCGGAAGGAGTTTTGAAAGATTAAAGTTAGAATTCGAAAGAGAGGTATTGCAACTCCTTGACGAATATGAACTCAAGATAGGAGTAAAAGGGTATATGCTCCAGGATATATGGGAAAAATGTGAAAGGACCTTCAAAAAAGGGCGGAAGTTCTGGCACGAGGTTGAATTGGAAGCTATGGAAGTACACGAATGTCAATTAGAAGGACGAAGATATGATCCCCCGGACGTACAAGTCGAAACTTTCAAGGTTCGAAAATACACTATG
This sequence comes from Artemisia annua, assembly GCA_014162995.1. Taxonomy (NCBI): domain Eukaryota; kingdom Viridiplantae; phylum Streptophyta; class Magnoliopsida; order Asterales; family Asteraceae; genus Artemisia; species Artemisia annua. Next base: position 14,601 of record LBNU01016143.1, read on the forward strand.
GATGGAGTATGAAGTTTCATAAGTATCGATAAATCCATTGACAAACAGCTGCCAGTAGGAAGGATGAATGGAGAAAAGTTCAAAAATTTGTTAAGAGAAGAAATGCACACCCAACTTGGTGTGCAACTGGTCGACTAGCATGGCAGTGAGTCTAACGTAAAGACTCGATAATAAACAAAAGTGCTCTTTCGGGAGACAACCCGAATTATCCTTTTCCTTTTCCTTTTATTTTTCTTTATTTTGTTGGTTTGGTATGTCTTGTATTAATAATTTGCAGGTACTAGAGGAAGCTTTGCGTTGGGGAACTAATTTTTGGACTTTCACACCAAGAAAAGTCCCCCGGAACTTAGCTACGGTGTAGCTCCCACCATGACTACGCTGTAGCAACCTCCAGGTGTCATTCTGGAAATTTTTAGCAACTACGGCATAGCAACACATTTCAGCTACGCCGTAGCTAGCTTCTGAACCTTAAAAAGCTTATTATTTTTACAAATCATTATTTAAACTTGTATTAGTTTTTAAATGAACTTTGTGGGTGTGTTCCCTGTAAACCCTCACGAGACTTCACTCGTCCACTTGGGACACCAAGTGGTTTAAAAGGCTTGTTGCATACGCTAAATGCAACCGTGATTCCTACGAAAGTGAGTTAAGTTTTTATTTTTATTTTTCTTTTTAAGGTTTTATGCTTTTGGTTGTTGTGTGATTTTAGGGAATTGAAGTTTGATCAATAGGCGAAGCGAAGGCACGTTGTCCAACATGATCCTCCTATCATTTTCAAGAGCAAATTTCAGGGAAGTTCTCGTTCCAATTCTACTTTTTCCTCTTTATTATTTGTTTTATGTACAAAAGGGACTTTGTACAACTCAAGTGGGGGGACGGGAGTAGAATTATTTACTTGAACTTTATGTTGCCCCATTTTTCTAGTTTATTTTGAAAAATTATGCCACTTTAAAACTTTTGACATGTTTTTCCGAACCTAACTAGAATAGACCTTAGCCGAGCACATTAACCCTTAATACCATGGTGAGGTTTAGCCTATTTCAGTTTCCCCTGTTTTACCCAAAATCCACCTAAATTATGAGTGTGCCGGTAGTTTGTAAACTTTAGAACTTGGCTATTTTATCATTTTGAAACCATAGACGAGTAGTGTATTGAGATTTCTTGATACATTTGGAAGAAACTTTTTAAGAAGGCAATTTTTAGGATTATCACCCAAATAACCTTTATGTGTGTGTTTATCGATTAGTCACATTGACTATTCAACCCCCGTGTTAAACCCTTTGTTGCACTCACCTTTAGTGCAAGATACCCCTAGATACACCCTTTTGAGCCTATCCTTTCGTTTCTTACCCATATTATTGTTTCGATACACCTATACACCTTAGCCTACCGTGTAGTCTTAGTTTATGGTTGGGAAGTTGCCACTTGTTCTAGTTTCAAGTTTAAGCCAAGAGATTCAAGGGTCACACCTACGTTGAAGACAAATCATTGAAGATCATGATAAAACCCACTATTGTACATGTATAGTTCATCCCAAGTGGGGGGATATATTTATTTCTTGTATTAGTTAAAAAAATGTGAATTTCCGTATGTAGATATGTTATCTTTGGTGCAACCTTGTATAGCACCGTAATATGAGCTTTGAAGGAATTAGTATCGAAGAGGCCACTTCGGTCATATTTGAAGAATGAAGTTGTTGGTTCTTAATCACCAACATGAAGACCAAGTGAGGTGTCCATCATGACGTCCGCTAATGGCAAACACTTGTTACATGATCCAATTCTTGCGTTTTAAAGCTTGGACTTTGGATGAACGGCAAGTGGTAGCAACTCGGTTATAGGCTAAGACTATTTGCTTTCTTTTTCATTTTACACCATTATTGTGCATCCCATGTCTTATCCTACCCTTTAGTTGTGAATCATGCTTAGGTGAAGGATTTGAGCAGTCATTGGTGTCTTGCCCGGCGTTCCGGTCATGTACCATTGCCTTTGTCGCCTTTGCCGTAGTATGTTAGTAACAACACTACACCCACAAGCCTTATATGTGTTCACCCAATATTGCCTTTAAAAATTGTTTCGACCTTAGCTCTAGTGGTAGAGATTTGTGTAACTGCCAAGCCTATGATAGAATACATTCTATGACTGTGCGTTGAGTGATCACCCTGAAATTAACACTTAGATTAGGAGAGAGAGATGAGTGTTTGTTCCAGTTTCGTGAGGTGTTCGGCTTTAATATATTCTAGCATAGGAAGTTTTTAGACTCATATTTTCCAGTTTCATGGGAAATATCTTTTTTAAAATTATTCTAATAAGGTCTACTTGAGGGCAAGTAGAGTTCAAGTGGGGGGATATTTGATAACGTCAAATTTACCCATGATTTAAGTGTTAATTTCCCCCTTTATTGCTCATCTTTTTCCATTCATATTAAGGATATATACTCTTATTTGTTTATATTTTGGTTTCAGGATAAAGATGAGTAAAAGAATGAACAAACGCGGAAATGGAAGGACTTAAGAGTAAAAACATGGAAAATGTGGATTCTGCACTAACTACGGCGTAGAGGTTCATCCACTTACGCCGTAGCAAGGTTTTATGAAGACTACGGTGTAGCTCACTTCATGACTACGGCGTAGAAATCTACTAAAGGGCACTACAGAGTAGCAACTCTCCACCTACGACGTAGACCTCAATTTGAGGCAGTAAAGAACTAACGAGGCCAAAGAAGAAGTTACGGCGTAGTTACCCTAGCAACTACGCCGTAGAAGCATTCAATGAAGAAACTACGCCCGTAGCACTTGATCAAGCTATGGCGTAGTCCAGATTTACAAAGGCTACGGCGTAGCAACTCAATCAGCTACGCCGTAGCAAAGTCGGGCCTATAAATACCAGCCCTAATTCCGAGTTTATTCATTCACTTTTCACCACACAGAAGTTGGGAGAAACTCAGGGAGCAGGAGTAACGAAGTTCTAGCCACAAAGAAGTCAAGGGAGGATTCACACACCGATCATAAGTTTATCAATTCCTTTGTCTTGTATTCGATTCATGTTTACATTCGTATTAATCCAACATTGTTTTACTGCAACTATGAATATGAGTGGCTAAACACCTCTCGGTGTTAGCCTAGTTATGAAATTGTTATTGTTATGATTTAGTTTTCTACGCATCTATTGTCTATTGTTTATATACTTTCATGGCGAGTCTTAGGACACTCTAGTTCTGGTAGTGTTGAGCGTTGGTAGTTCCTTGGAGGCTTGGGGAATTAACCCTAGGAACCAAGCCGATGGGGATGTGACTTGGTGATAGCAATATCACCATACATGTGCGAATTAAACCTAGGACCACCTACCAATGCGATACTGATGAGGTGAAAAGTATACCCATTTTAGGGGGTCATTTAAGCCCTAATTCGTGGTAATATGATCAAATATTGCCTTAAATCGTTTCTTTTGTCATTTTAGGTACTTTTGAGAAGAATCCTGGAAAACACCTCATTTTGGACGTTTTTGGAACATAAAGTGAAGAAAACGACAAAGTCTCAAAAGAATGCTGGAAATCCTTCCTGACGGCGTCAGAGTCACAAGGTTACACCGTCAGCCAACCAAGACAAAGGAGTGGATTCTGACTATACGTGACGCCCTAAGAAGAAAATGTGAAAATAATACCTGGCGGCGTCAGGTGTTATGGATCCTAGGCCGTCAGGTGTTAAGCTAAAGAGAGACGGCCCAGCACAGTTTTGTACGTGACGGCGTCAGAGATGGATCTAGGTGATCCGAGAACCCTAATGGCGGCGAGTTGACGGCGTCAGAGCCTATAACCTGACGCCGTCAGAATGTATTTTCTATATATATACTTTTCTATTTTTCATTCATTAGTGTGCAACTTTTTGGGAACAAACCCTAGACGATTTTATCAGCTTTTTCAAGGGTTTTTCACCCTTGATTCTTCCATGTTCAATTAAAGATAAGTCTCCCTTCAAATTAATCAATATGTCTATGTGTTGGTTAATTATATCTTATGCTTGTCTTTCAATTAACATGCTAGGCTAGATTTATCTTGTGTTTGCTTAGATCTAATGAAACCTAACTATTGATTATTGGTTGTTGGTGTGTTATTAATTGTATTGGATGATTGTTTATCGATGTTAGGCTTAAGAAAACTGGCTAACCTCCTATACGGTAACTTGCTTGAACGTCTTAAGAAACATGAACCAATGCGTACTAGGTTATTATGGTTGTATTTAATGCATGAGCGAATTCTAATGATCACATGTTAGGAGCTTCTTAGCCGGCTCGACATAGGAGTGAAGTAGGAGCTTATAGAGTTGTGGAAGTACGTACGCCACCCCACGAATGGTATTAAGGAATACACCCGTCATCCACGCAATTAATACACACTAACCAACCGGTAAAAGATAGTTAGGGAGTAAGGAAATCTAAGTAAACACACTTTTCTCCATATAAGTTTCACAACCACTTAGTTTTAGTTATTTTATTTTATTTGCAGTAGTAGTTTTTGGGTTAGTTGGCTAGCAACTAATTCCGCCCACTCCTTCAAACCCGAGATTTTACTTACTTTCATAAAATATAAAAAAAAAATACAAAAATAATCTTCCCTCACCCTTAGACCTAATTAGAGTAGCTTTTCAGACCTAACGAACACTATTCCCTGTGGAGAACGATCAATCCCCCGTACTTACCACTACACTATACTACATTGGTCAGGTACACTGCCTGGTGGGGTTGTAAGCCTTTTGAGATCCCTCGAGAGGTAAAACCTGTTGTAAGGTTGCAAAACCACGCATCGGATACGCTTAAAGGAGTTAGAGGGGGTGTAATATCTGACCATGCCGCATCTCGCTAGACTTGTCCATGTTAGTAGAGGTACTTAATGACTCTTACATCTTCGTAGGTTCACGCCGCCCGATGAACCCTCGGCTTTACAATAGTCGGGGATAGGACAAGGTGTAAGATAGATTTAGGTGATTTAACCCTCTGATCCTGAATGAATGTAACCCCCAGACGATATGATAGGATGCACTTATAGAAAACTAATCATAATAATAACAAGAGTAGTAATTTGGTTAGCACTATCCCTCTTTACTAATTTTCTTCCATTTTATTTACTTGCATTGTTATTTACATTTCTAGTTAATTAATCTTTCAACTCATAAAACCCCTTTTACACGTGACATTAAACTTAGATATACTCCAAATACATAGCTCTTGGGACGACCTCGGCTTTACCAACTAGCTATACCTCACACGACCGGGTACACTGCCCGATAGTGCATTAGGTAGACCTTAGGTAAACGAGACACTTTATAAATATTAAAACCTGGTCGGTAAAACCTCCATCATCTGATTTGACAACTTATAGTCCCAATGCCTGTTTCTCGTATATCGATAAGCACTTGAACTTATTTTCTCAAAGAATTTTCTCGCCCATGCATTCAGAGGTTGAGGTTGTAAAAACTGAATCATGTATTCAGCGTCATAGAAACATTTGTCAGATTTCAGTGACCCTGGTGTTATTTGTAGCTCCTTATAAATCACTCACTGATACAACATTAGTTTGTGAAGTGTTTTCTTCAGTTGGTCTTTGACGTCCCTGAAGCTAGACAATTGGTTGAGCTTTATACAACACTCACTGATTTCTTTGATCAGTGAGTAACACTTTCTAAATAAATAGGGAGACATGTTCTCTGATAACTATCATGGAGTATCTCACTTCCTATCAGGTTCACTTTGATAGTTATGAAGTGACATTCTCTCTAATCGTTATTAGAGATGTGATGCTCACTGAGCTTCAGAAGGTGAATTAGGCTATTTTATGTTTAAATACTTGTCAGAGATAATTGGATCGGTTTTTCAGACCTAAAAATCTCCCCTATTTAAATATACAAATAGACTAATTATCAGTAGTAAGTGAGCATAACGGCTTCTTCTTACATACTAATTTTACATCATAAAATATAAAAGATATTACAGTTTATGGAAATATTTCTGATGTAGCTGACTACAAAATAAAATCTTAACTTTGCTTCAAGTAAGTTCTGCAACCTTCTGAAGTTTTCAGAGTCTAGGTATGAGCAGTTGGATCATATTGTTACCCGGATTTGATTGTTCGGGTTAGACCTCTGACACATTCAGCAACCACTCTGGTAAGAGACTTCACTAGATGATGTAGTACTTGCTTACTATCTCCTCCATACTTTCTAGTCCATGAACTGAACAAGTTGATTCACTCTCTGATTATAGTCAAAGAGTGTTTGTTCAAGGACTTTCAAACTGTTCTAAATAATAGGTAGACACACTTGGGAGGTCTTTCCCAGTCTTCCTTGTTTGAGCACAGAGCAGCCTGATTTCTACTCGGCTGTAAGCAGGCTTTCCAGTATCTTGCTTACAAGCAGAGTTTCAACAAAGGCTTTATAAATAAGCTTTGAATCCTTTGTTGCTTTGCATCTTAGGTGGTTGAGGAGCAGAGGTTAGTTTATTCGATGAACAACCCCTGATGGTATACAGCGTACCTATCCCTTCAAACGCATCCTCTTTCTCTTATATGATTCCCCCTTCTATAGCCTCTGAGGATCCTCTTTTTTACCATTGAGTTCACATGAATCTCTCGCCATCTAAACGACCTTTTAAAATTAATATACTTACTCAGAACGATTTTTTCTGAGTAAGCATATCTTTTTTATCAAAGGTACTTGATACTTTTGAAGGATAATGGTACTAAGAGTGAAATGGATGAAAGGTATGAGGATAAGCAGATAAAGATATCTTTTGTACAAGAATGGTTTGATGTACATATTCTTGTACGTCAAGACACTCGAGGATGTTATGGAAAAGGAATATTTGTGTGGGACGTTGAGGATCAGGTTTGAATGGTATATGCCAATATTCAAACCCATTTGTTGTTATTAGCGATCAGTCAAGAACAGATCTGGATTAAGAAAAACCCACCCGATGTGATACTTGTTTGACTTGTTCAACAAGTTTGTTTGGAATTTGGTAACTAATCTATGACGGTTAGTTTTGCCCTATAAATAGGGATTGATAGGATTAGTTTTTTTTTGTACCTTTTGAATTTGTGTTTGGTACCTTTTGAATTAGGGTTTGGTACATTTGAATTAGAATTTGTCTTTGAATTTGATTTTGTATTTGATTTGGTTATTTGAATAAAGCTTCTACTTCGTTTGTTTGATTTTGGTGTTTGTTTCGTACCTTTGAATTACCAACAGGTCCGCTTGCGCACACGCGTTCATGCAAACCATGAAAGATATGAACAACAATTTTAGCAAAGGAGTAGACCCATAACGTAATTAGCTAAGTCATGCATACAAATTATAGCCATTTGTATGTTTTCATTTGGTGGTTTTACAAAAACATGAATATCCTTGCTTGATAAAACATTTTGAGTTGGCTAATGGCTTTGAGTTATAAAAAGGTTTTGAGTTGACCTTTTTTGAAACGAGTCATGGTATTTTGGTAATCTCTCTATGTCTGAATCTTGTTGCGATACTATAAAACATCTTAAATACCATGTACGAACCTGTATTAAAAGATCAAACTCAGTCAGGTAAGAGGAAAATCGGCTTTTGAAAACCAAGAGCCCAAGTAACAGAAACTGGCGCGCCAACACGTGGGATCAGCGTGCCAGGTTTGGACACATGTACTTTTGGTTTTGGGCCATCGCTAACTATTTTAAATGTCTCATAATATATATTTATAATCATTAAAACATAAATGAGATATTAGTCATCATTGGCACCAACAATGAGCATTTAGGTAAATATGACCTTTTGGGTCAACATGAACATTTGGGTAAATATGACCACTTGGGTCAACATGAGCACTTGGGTAAACATGAGCATTTGGATGAACACTGGCCATTTAGGTCAACATGCGCACTTGGTTAAACACGAGCATTCGGGTCAACATGACCGTTTGGCGCGAATGTTTAGACACCCGACACCTATATTATACTAATAATTCGTTACTCACTTTATCTCATTAATGGTTCGTTTGGTAGGACGGAATAAAATGTCAAATAAATGAAATAAACGATGTAATGGAATAAATGGTGTAATGTAATGATTTATTGTCGTTATTAATCACGTTTGGTTTGTATGATAAGATGTAAGATAATAAAAAGAGTAAAATACTCATTGATAATATGAAGTTTATTTAATGTGGTTAGTTAATAATGGAGTTTTAGATAATTTTGATTTCATTACAAGATGTAATGAAAATAAAATAAAATAAAATAAAATAAAATAAAAGTATGGGCCCATAAGGAATGACTTTTGGGTAACGGGTCATTCTTTCTGGCGAATCATTACATTTTATTAATGTAAACATGACAAACATTTTTTCATTACATCATAATAATCTTTTCTATTCCGGCTTTGATTACAACATACCAAATACTACGTAACAGTGTTTTCCGAAAGCAAATGATTATCTCCTTGCACCTATAAACATAATACATACTTATGTAATTATTCCGAACATGAAACCAACTCTTATAAGGTTGGTGTTGGACTTACACAAACAAAAGGGGTGTTTGGCTAGGTATGTACTGCTAACTAAAAATCAATTTTTTATAAAAATTATCTTTTGTTTATTTATGCAACAGATTTAGCGATCACCTCTCCTCTTTTGTCATTGCCACCAAGCTAATCACCATTGTTACCAAGGACCCTTATGTTTTTGATTTCGATCTTTTATGTATTTTTCCTATGGTTCATGTATGAACATAGATAACCTTGTCAGAAAGTCTAATCTTTATAAAATGTAATATATCGGGTAAATTGCAAAAATGGTCCTTAACGTTTCACGAAATAGCAAACATGGGACCGAGACAAAAAGTAGCGCAAAAAAGACACCAACGTTCCACATTTTTGCAAAATCGCCACCGAGAGGCCTTTTCCGTTAATTTTCCCGTTAAGTGCCACGTCCATGAGGGTAGTATCGTCATTTCACTGCTTTAGGGACACATGTCATAGCAATGTTACTTTAAGGACTAAATTTGCAAAGTAACTTTTAACATACATTTCACAGCCACCACCACCCTCTACCACAACCACACAACAACCCTTTACCCTTCATCTTCATCTTCTCCGTTTATGTAAACCCAGATTCCGGTGACCAATCCCAAATTCCGGTGACTTGTTTTTTTAATCTTTGTAATTATACTTTTTTTTTAATATATCAAATTGAGCGTGCGTAGGAAATTTCAAGATCATATAGTTATTTATATGTGGTTCCCAACAAATAAAAAAAAATGATATTAAATATTGAACCTTCAATAATGAAACTACTATCTCCTTCATCCTTATCATTACAGTAGCAACACAAACATAATCTCAAACCCACCGATATCTTTCTTGCTCGATCTTATCAAAGTCAAAAGCTACTTGTATATCAGTAAAGTATCATTTTAAAATTTAAAGCATATATAAATCCGATGGCTAGAAACGACGACAAAGGCGGGCTTAGGTGGTGTCTAGATCTTGGTGGTGGTGGTAGCGGGTGTGGGTGTCGATCAGGTTGGGGTATTGGAGGATCTTGGACGGATCTTGATAGTGGTAGTAGCGGGTGTGGAGTGGCCGGATCTTGGTTCGATTGTTTGATCAAGTCGTGATATCTTACCCACCTACCACAACCCGTTGGCTTGTTAATCCAACATCTATAATCTCGATATCAAGTCAAAGGAATGAACTCGACCCATTGTTCTTCAAACCCATAGGATGTTTGTGAGGTTTTATAACCGGAGAACTGCATCTTAAGTTTCATATCTTAGCGGGGTTATAAGTGGACTTTTAGAGTTTTGATCATGGGGTTATCTTTTCTTTAAGTTTATCTTCCNATTGAAATCTCAAAAATTGTGAGATGGATAATTAATAAAATAATTCAATTAAAGTTCATCACTTAATGAGGTATAGTAACAAAATGAGCTTCCTGTACATGTCTACCAAATCTTTGACTGATGATCACTATGGGCATGAGTATGGCCGGAAAAAGTGACCCACCTTTACGGAAAAAGTGATCGGAATCTGGGTTTAGTCACCGGAATCTGGGTTTGGTCACCAGAGAAGATGAAGATGAAGGGTAAAGGGTGGTGGTGTTGGTTGTGTGGTGGTGGTGGTAAAATGTGAAATAAAAGATAAAAATAACTTTGCAAATTTAGTCCCTGAATCAATAGTGATATGCCACGTGGACCTTAAAGCAGTGAAATGACGATAATACCCTCGGTGACATGGCACTTAACGATGAAACTAACGGAAAAGGCCTCTCGGTGGCGATTTTGCAAAAATTCGGAACGTTGGTGTCTTTTTTGCGCTACTTTTTGTCTCGGTCCCATTTTTGCTAATTTGTGGAACGTGAAGGACCATTTTTGCAATTTACCCTAATTTTTACAAACCATAAGAGTGACTTTAGTCTGCATTAGAATACAACACATGTAGAATTACTTCCATTAGATACAAACTGAAACTTTGACTTATTAATTAGCATATTAAGCCACGTAAACATTTTCACCTTATGATAATTAATAAGCAATCCCAAACACCCTCTTAAACTGCATTCTGTAGAGTTTTTGGACCTCTAATACGTTGACTTGAGCCCACAAGTTAAAATTTTGACTCACTTATTAAACAAGTATCATATACTCGATTACTAATCATTATAGGTTTGTTTGTTTTCAGTCTGGTCCGTTTATGCTCTTGACTTC
>LBNU01016147.1:0-57419 GCA_014162995.1 Artemisia annua
AAGTCTTAGTTGCCTATTGTTTGTGCGTTCTTTTGCGCCATCTTTCTAACTTTTAGTTTCAATTTGCCAGGGTATTTTGTAATGGTTATGCTTAAGTATGGTTAAATGTTAATTATGATGGCCTAGCCTAGGCAATTTTTTTATAGCCATTAGGCCAATTTTTGTATCGGCATCCCCTCCCCGTATCGACTATGTATGAACTCACCTATCAAGGGTTGCATATCTGTTATAAGAATTGCGTTGCATTTGCTATTGATAGAATAAGGAAGAACATGCTGTGTTTGTTTTTTTGCGAATAATTTAGAGCAAAAGAGGGTATAAGGTTTTGCTTGGATAGCTTATTTTATCTTAGGCTTAGGGTTGACTATCTGCTTATAGAATTATGTAGCATTTGTATTGAGAGAATAAGCGAAGAAAAGTGGCAGATATGCTGGTGCGAATTATTTAGGCTACAAAACATTCCCCCTGATATCAAGAATTTGGGCAGAATTTTTCAAGGTTTTTTATGCCTTTGGAAACCTTATATGTACAGGCCTACTAGTTGTTTTGGGTCCGGTCTATTTGTACCACCTAAGTTTACCACTTAGAATTGGAAAAAAAAAGGATTTGATTGCATGATAATGCATAACGCTATTTTGATTTTATCTTCGATCCCTGATCTATTTGGTTAATCCTTTGACGGGTCTCGTTAGGCATTCTGAGAAATCTACATGGAGATGACGTGTTTGGATGCCACTTATGTTCGATTTGCTTTTGATAAATCTCTATAAGTATTCCGACTTTATTTGATTTTGTTTTACTCGTCTCTTCCTTCTCTTTGAGAAAGTGGGTTTGGGTGTTTAACCACGAGTATAAGAGTATTTCCTTTCACCTTAGGAACGATAAAGCGTCTGCTAGTTGACCTGTCTTTCCTTGGGAGGAGTCCAACTTCGAATTGATCCCTGAATGAGTTTTGATTCTTAAGCATTCGAGATGCTGACGATTATATCTCACCTTTTGGTGTTTGAATTTTTATTTATGAAAATCCTTTACATGATTCCCGATCATTAAAAACTTTTGTTATCATCTATTTCTCTGGAGACTCGTACGTTACTTCGCGGTTATGAAGTTCTCTTTACCACCTATTTTGTCCGCCAAGAGGATTGCACATTTCATATGAGATTATAGTTTGGCCCACCCTGAAATTTTCGGATATGCATCCTTGTTTTGAACACAAGTTTCCACCGGAGGGGATGGAGTTGCGATAGAAACCTGAAGATGACAAAACAACGGCGCGCTGACTACCCTGTAGGGTTGACTGACATTCCTCGCAAGACGGGAAGATGTGACGAACAAAATGCAGTAGCCTAGTTCAAGACGGCGAACCTGGAGCTGATGAAGAACATTAACAGTCTCACTTCCTATTCATTTACTTACTCCCCGATAGTACGCTCGCGCCTCTTGGTATGTACTAAGAATGGATCAAATAGTATTGAGAGTAATCGTACGAACCCTCGAGATGATACATAACGTACGCAAAGTGGAAGCACCATCCTCCCAACCCAAATTTTCAGATCACGATCTGGGATATTAACTGAAACAAGAGTTTAATGCATCGTAGGAATAGGATTAGGAGGTAAAGAGGATTGTTATTTTTGGGGAAAGAATGAGGTTAGGGATTTTTTTATTATTATTATGTAATTGTCTTTTTTGCCCCTTAAGTGTAAATATTAGATTTAATCTAAGCCATTGGATCAAATTGGATTGTATGGTTAGGATTTATTGATTGGTTCTATGGCAAGGAGGGGTTCTTCATGGATCTCATCTCATAATTATTATATGTTGACGGGCATTTTATGGTGTTGGCTAATTAAAAGTTATCATCATTAAAGATGTCCGGCAACGTGTATAATATATATTTCAATTTTTAATTATTATTATTTGATTTTCTTTTTTATTATTTTTTTTACTTTCTTTTAATGTAAAAGCTTACATGACATATATCGTAAGATTTTTTATTTTTTTTTATTTTTTTATTTTTTTTTATTTTTATTTTTTTTTAACATACATAAAGTAAATCAAAAACTATATGACTACTTAATATGAATTGAATACTGAAAGTTAGTTAGTCGAGAACAAACTGTATACTTGGTTACATTCTAGTCATCTATAAATGTTTAAACAAAGACGTGTTCTCTACTATAAGAAAGACGCGGCCGGAACGCTATTTCAAATGGGCGGGAGAAACAATTGAAGATACTCGTTGTAAATAATTGATAGAGTGTTAATGGTTCCTACTATTTTTTAGTTGATACGAATGATTGTGCCAGCTTTTTGCAATCCATGGATAGCTTATTTGCCTTTTAGAAGATTGTGGTTGCCTATTAATTCATTTTGAGCATATTCAGTTAACTGTTAGTTTGTCAACTGTTAGTTTGTCTAAGCTTGTTCCAGCTTTTTGCTTGCTTATTATTTGATTATTTGAGCTTTTCTAGTGAGAATTAGAATAGTTTAATCACATTTGCACCTTAGGATAGCTTGTACTCTTTTTAGCTTATAGCTTTTACTTGCATAATCTGTTTTCTCTTTTACTGCAATTTAACTCATTTCGGATATCCGAAATTTCGGATACATAGATCTGATACCCAAAATTTCGGATATTAGTTTCAAACACCCAAATATGCAAATATGATCTATTTAGTTGTTATTCGGTTATAGTATTCCTAAATTCAACCACAAAAAATATTGTTTCTAACAACTTGCATGAAAGTTTGTGTTCCCACGTTAGTCAAATAAAGAATTTTTGGCTTGCTTATATTTTGTAGTGTAAATGTTTTCATAAGTTGATACAAGTGTCATGTAGACGTCGTAGGCCCATATTGGATCGTGTATGCAAATTTATTGTTTATACGATCTGGCATGGTCGTACGTGGTTAACTCCCACAAGTCGTCGACTTTTTTGTAATCAACCACTTTATTTGAGTGTCTTGATGAATGATGAATATATGAAACATTCTAGAGCAACTCTCATAAAGTCATTTGATGGGACTGCAACTCATTGGTGAATGCAGATTAATATTAATTCGATGAATGTACATAATGTAGTGTCTACATTCACTTTGATGTTCTAGTACGACTTCTAGTGACCTAATTATTTTAAGGTGGTACAAAATCATAATACTCTTTTATGTGTGTTTTAGATTTTTTATTTTTATTTTTATTTATTATTATTATTATTTTTCACATTACTTTGAGAGACTAGTAATAGGAAATCAAGGATAAGGTGATGCACTAAATTGTGCTAGATAATAAAGGCCCGCAAGCCCGATGGGTTTGACCCGTTAGTGGTTAGGTTTATGTTAATTAGTTTTCTATTTAATGTCATGTAATTTCTGTTATCCATTGAATCTCAATAATACAGTTTTTCAGTATTCTCTCTTTGATTTCTACATGGTATCAAGAAAAAAACACTGTTAAGATTTTAATCCCCTCATAAAAGTGATGGAAACCACCTTTCAAACACCAAACACAAGCTATATGCCTTTGTCAATTCTCAACACTGGAGCCTCCGCCGGCTAGTTGAATCGTGGAGCCTGTAAGGCCAATAACCATGTTAATAACTAATAATAAATTGATAATAAGGTATCGTAGTAAATTACATAATAAGATAAACTCTTTAATATTTATAAAGAAAAAAATTTATGTTAACAAGATTCATAAACTTAGAAAGTCAAAAAGTTAAGAAATTGTATGAATAAGATGAGCCTTGTTAAGGAGGTTGTTTGAGAAACAACATCGAATACAAGAACCCACCAACATTATACCTTTATCAACCTACATAGAAAATGTAAACCTTAGTATATAAACAAGCAAATTCTGTATTCTTTGAACCATGTGGGACTACTTTGAACAAGTTTTGACAAAATTGACCCTACGTCAGAATCAAATACTACTACTTGCAAGTCATAATCAAGTTTTGACAAGCTTTTACAAAAATGACCCCACGTCATAATCAAATACTTGCGTGTTAATCGCATATGGGGTTGTTTGATAGCTGAGTTTATTGGAGTTGCAACAAGTGTAGCTGCTAGAGAGATACTTAATTGAAGTGAAATTGAGAAAATTTGGGAAGAGAGATTGTCACAGTTGCGAAAAGCAGTTAAGTTTGATATTCAGCTCGAGTGATGATGTGATGCTATTGAAACTAGAGAGGGATTATAAGGAGCTTGAAGTGGTGTCGAGGAAAATGGCGCCTTTAATGGTCCTATTTTTCTTGTGTGTTCGGGTGCCTTATAAAGAGAAACCAAAAGGCTTAGAGCATGTATACATTGTGAATTCCTCAACTATAACACTAATAATACAACTATTGTACCAATGAGCATATTAGATGAAGAATTAACAACATAATACGGAGATAAACTTACGTGAATCTTCTAAAGAACGTATTAATTACATCAAAAAATACCAGTCACAAAAACTTAAATACTATTTACGCTACAAAACCTATATCGACTGCAAAAAGTTGACAACTTGTATAAAATAGCGACTGTAACAAAGTCTTTCGTAAATTTATAGACACGATCGACTTTATTATAAGTGGCTAACACCTACTTATTTTAAACGTTTACACCACAATGACATGCTTGCTTGTTAAGCATGTCAATACTTTGGACTATATATGAACGTGAGATTTGTGCAATTTATGAGGATTTGGTTACTTGTGATAGTATTTCTTATCTTAGGGAAAGTGTCCTAAGTAACCTTTGTTTTCTTGATACAATTTGGGATATAATATCGGCCAATCTTATATATTACTGATCTAGCTGTTGCTTTTGCCGGAGTGAGAGCAAGTATAGCTGTTAGAGATTTACTTGAAGTGAAATTGAGATATTCTCAAAGAAGATATAACTGAAAAAAACTCCTTGATCAGAACCGTTTTCCTGATAACAAAATCGAATACACATCTTGAACAGGCCATATCACATTGACTAAGAGAAGCTGTTTCGAATAGTGGAGCAAGCATCAGAGACTTGCATTCATCATGTTTGGGGGTGTCTCGTGGTGAGTTTTAGGATAGAAAGCTGTTCTAGATACAGTAAGAGCTGGCAATCACAACCTGCTCACTCAACAAAGGGTATATTTGGATAAATTTATAGACCTGTCACGTTGATATGTGTCACCAGAAATTTCAGAAATGGGTTGATATGGGCGAGTGTTATAAGTTTGACTGGACGAATAATGGTGCATACGGGTCACAAACGATTTACTCAGAGTGAAATACAACCACCAACTACCTTTCAATAATAATATGATCAAAAACACATTTCAATCACCAACTCAATCGTTGGATGTCACCACGCAGCCTCCGCTGTCTTAGGAAATTGTTATTTGATATATATCGTTATATTTCTTAGCACTTCGGATTTATATACACCATCCCGTAACATTATCTCGGAGTACATACTACAAACAGCAATGTAAACTATACTATATTAGGTGGTCCAATGGTGTTGTTTTTATTCCATAACAAAAAGCCTACAATGTAATGTGTTTTACGCCTATTCAATTTAAAAGAATGTAAATTGATCAAATATCTTACTGTATCAAATTAGTAAACTATGTAAAAGTTAATTAACATGGTCTAGTGTAAGTCAACTTGTGTAATATGTATCATAATTTTTTACATATATAATTTCAGAAAGACATGTTCTCTCACATATCTTAAGTTGCATAAAACTGGAAGTACTGGACTTTTAAGTTTTAACCCTTTTTAAGTCACAGAATCATATTTCGCTTTTTTAGTCGAATAAAAGAGCTCGGCCACTACATTATTAGCATATCCATCATCAGACATCCCACTATAAACGAACAACATAATAGCTAGATGACATATCATATTTATCGAACAACATTGTTACTAACTCGAAAATCGTTAAAACACTTGTGTGCCTTGAATATTTTGGATAAAATAAATACTTATTGCATCCCACATAGGTAAAACATAAGAAACATTGCTACTTTATATACTATAATGTAAACCTATCAGTCATCTTGATATATAATTATTATATGTTGACGGGCATCTTATGGTGTTGGCTAATTAAAAGTTATCATCATAAAAGATGTCCGGCAACGTGTATAATATATATTTCAATTTTTAATTATTATTATTTGATTTTTTTTTATTATTTTTTTTTACTTTCTTTTTATGTAAAAGCTTACATGACATATATCGTAAGATTTTTATTTTTATTTTTTTTTATTTTTTTTTTTTAACATACATAAATTAAATCAAAAACTATATGACTACTTAATATGAATTGAATACTGAAAGTTAGTTAGTCGGGAACAAAATGTATACTTGGTTACATTCTGGTCATCTATAAATGTTTAAACAAAGACGTGTTCTCATAATATGCAACATACAATTATGTGTTAATTAAAGATTGTTATTTTAGTCATGACGGTACAACTTTTATCGTTATAATAACTTACCTGCATAAATTGAACGATGTTTGTTTTTCACTCTAGGAGTTAATCGTCTGTGAATTGTATGCACCATTAACCATCCAGCTGAACTCTACCCATATCAATCTGTTGTGGAAACTTATTTATAATGGTAACATAAAAATTATTTGATTTGGTTAAACTGTTGTGTTTTTAGACAACATTTTTTCAAAGCTTGGATGAAGTCTTATATCCCACATCGTAGGAAGATGAAAAAGTTTGCTTCTTTTATATTGTGGTGTAAATGTGTTATGCAATTTGATATTAGTATCATAGTATCCTTTAGTCATAGACATATAGATTTTCCATCTAATGATGTCGTCTATGGCTAATTTATACGATTTGTCTACGTTTTTCAAACCTTCTGATATACGTTTTTTTTACAAGCTTAGTACTTAACTATTTACGAGATTGATAACTTTTCACATAATTACACGTTATTTGGTTCCTAGTTTTATAATAGTCACGTAATAAAATGAGAGTATGAGTTAAAGATTAAGCTTTAGATTTATCTTTTACTGATGTAAATTTAGTTGGTACAGTATCCATTCCATCAAGATTTCGAATACGACACCAAATCTTGGCCGACTAATCACATTCAAAGTAAAGGTGTTCATGTGAGTCCATCTGAAGACCACATAAAGAGCATCGAAGCGAAGATAAAACCGTAGTCAGACTCACATCCTAAGAACGCAGCTTATCTTGGGTTTTAAGACATCGTCTCATGATGAGCCAAAGATGAAAAGCATGGCGGGGGATGCAATGGGGAAACCAAACAATATCGCACCAGGAGACATCAAGTCCACGTGGTCTTAAAGCCTCCCAAGCGCATTTCACCGAGTACTCAGTCAGATTACCATTTCTATCGCGCCATCACATGCAATCAGGGGCGGAGGGAGGGGGTGGCCAGTGGGTGCTAAGCCCCCTCCAATAAGCCCAATGATTGTATTAAAATACAATTGTTTAGCCCATAATTTAATGTTTAATATACCACGAGCCTCTCCTAACTAGCGACTTTTCTATAATAAAAGAAAAAGAAAACAACCGACATGAAATATCTCCTATCTAAGTGGCCACTGAAGTGAAAATATGAAATGAGACATTTTTGACAACATTTTTTTGTCATTAATTTAAAAAATTTAAGGGACTTGTTAACAACTAGTTATATCACAAATTTGGATATCCGAAATTTGCGATGATGGGTTCATGTTAGACATGATATTTTATGTAAGCATTTTTTTTTAATTCGGGTATCCGAAATTTTAGATAACAGTTTTATATTTATATATCTGGATATCTATAATTTTTGAAAACTTTTATATGATTTCCAAAACTGTCCTTTCATAAAACCTAACTTTCTAGTAAATTATGATCAAGTTTTCGGATATCCAAATATGGATGTTTTTTGAATGCCCAAAACCTAAATCAAAAAATCCTATATAGTTTCGGCTTTGTTGCTCTCCCCTAGTTATTTACTCGGAAGCATCAAAATAGATTAAAAATAATAATAAATAAATAAAAATAATAATAATACCTTATTTTGAGTTTACTATACTTTTTATGCACTAAATATGTTAGAAAAAAAAAATTACGTTTAGTAATGCATTCGTAAGTTTTTGTGATGGTTTATTTTGTATAAGCTAAAGTTGGAAACCATTATATTTTACACGTTTATTTTTTCGGGTTATATAATGAACTTCGGCCCCTCTTAACTACAAATCCTGGCTCCGCCCCTTTGTACCTTTTCAATAATGTACCAATAAGGTGGTGCCACGTGGCATGGGTCAGGTCGGGTCATTTGAAACAAACATTTAAACATTTTTTAATGTGCTTATCAACAACCTTAATACCTTATTGATACATTAACTACTTTGAACCTTTTCAGTAACTAAACAAGGTAATTTATCCTACTAAACAAGTATTTGAATACATCAACAACATTGTTACGAGCAACCTTATCAGCAACACCATTTTACTTGTTTCGATCAGCATGTTGAAAACTATATGTTTTAAGCAATAATTTAGCATTTGTAACATCATGTTGGATTCGAAAATCTAAATTTCATTTGTTCAGTCTTTATAATTTATAGTTTTTCTTACAATATGAAACAGAGTAAGGATCAAATGAGAAATAAAACTAAAATGAGAAGGATGAGAAGAAACCACAACCGCGCATTTTAGATGCACCTACAAAAGTAGATGCGTCTCCACTTAATTCTTTTTTCCTTATTTGAAATGTGTGGCCAAGAATATTTCTCACTCTTCTCATTTGATTTTCTCTTCTCACTAGATCTCTTCCCATATGAAACAAAGTAAATGTATTTATTGCAATGTAACTCAAACAATTTGATACAATTTTTAGCATTCAAATTTCGGCTCCTTCTTTATAATCTATAGCCGATATCCTCTTAAACGTATCACTATTTTTTAATCATCACTTATGATAAACCTATTCTTTCTTATAATTGACATTGGTATAAGTGAGCTAATGCTCATCGAAATAATACGATAATATTTTTAACTTCGGGATAAACTGTCTTGTCACTAAAAAAACTTTGTTTGAGTTTGATATCAATTTTCTAATAGATTTAAAGGATTAAAAAAAAATATATAAAAATAAAAAAAGAAAAAAAAAAAGTTCTACTCGGTATAAAAAATAACACAAACCATGTAGATTAAGATTTTTACACAACGTTTTGCTTCATTGCTTCTTCGAAAGAACTAACTTTGCAGTCCCACATTTGTTAAAGATACAAAGTTTTGTTTTAGTCCCACATGGGGTAAAGAGAAAAGCCTTTGCTTAGTTTTATATACATTGGCGTACATGTTTTATACTTGTTAGAGATTGGTATAACGTTGTTGGTTTCTAGTGTTGGATACTGTTTAAGAAACGAAATAGTTTCCATCGCACTAAATTAGCAATTAGTATAAATTCCTAACTTTTTGTTATCTTTGATATTAATATAAGTATCACCCAAAGACTTTAGTAGGGTGGTATGTGATTAGCTTATCAATCAAAAGGCTTTGGGTTCAAATCTCATGTTTGGAGTCATTTGCGAAACATTATGTGTAAGATAGATGTGTAAGATAGATGATATAAACGTGTAAATGATTGCCGTCAAGAATGAGAGATCAAAGAGTTTTTCTTTTACATAATGTGTACCTCATTTGATTAATAATTTCCTATTAGTAATTTAACTGACGTGATGAATATGGGAAACATTGCATACCAAATGAGTTCAATACATACGCCATCATTAACACACCCAATCAATATAAGTCATCAATTTGATTCTTTTTCATGTTACCATATGTAAACGCCATTACTACCAAAATTCTCGGTAATGGTAATTAAACTACTTCATTTACACAACCTATCCACATATGGTTAAAATTATCAAATTTTTTTCAGAATATCAGTAGGATGATGGGTTTATTCGTATTTGTTGTCTAATAATTTGTATGAAGTTTTTATTCCCACATTGGTCAAAGAAATAATTTGTATATATTGCAATGCAACTCATTCATACAACCCCATTTACAAATACCCGTGCATAACAACGAGATTTTATAGAGACAGATCGTTTAGTGATAAAAAAAGCTTATGTGTTATGAACGAAAAATAATAGAAGTTTGAAGATTTGAGGATTAAACATAATGTTTTGAAACCCGGTTCGACCCGGGTGGTTCAACTAGTTGAACCATTCCGGTCAAAAAAACAGGTCGATTTAAACCGGGTCAATCCGACGGGTTGGATCGAACACGGGTCAAATTAAATCGGGTCAACCTGATTTTTTATGTGTATTAATAGTTTACTTTTGAAATATATATAGGGCAAAATATTTATTAATGTACTGAACTTGTCATGTTTGTGACTTCTGCGTAGTGAATAAAAAACTTTTCTTATATGGGTACTAAACTTTCATTTTTTTGTCTTTTTTATGTCTTTTTTGACATTTTTGCCCTTGGATCTTTAAAAATCTGAGGGGCAAAAAAGTCAAAAAGACCAAAAAATGAAAATTTAATGCCTATATAAGAAAAGTTTTTTGTTCAATACACGAAATTCACATTTTTAGCAAGTATGATGCATTAATAAAGATTTTGCCCAAATATATATGTTTTCAACGTTTCTATCTTTAGTTTCAACTTTTTACTTTTTGTTTTTTAATTTTTACTTTTTAGTTTTATTTTTTTAGTTTCAAACTTTTTTCCTTTATATAAAGAAAAAAAAAAAAAATAGTCATGGACGTAGTTCTAGTATATATAGCTAACAAGCAGGTTGGGCGCCCGGCCTTACGCCCGAAAATCTTTTTGTTTTATTGATACAAATGATTTTTTATTACATTTGTTCAACATTAAATATGGAGATTTACTACTATTAACAGGTATCATTACTTGACTTGCACTCCAAGTCTCTATTCCCCCTCAACTCTATAAAAGGACTTTGTACTGCTTCATATGTGTGTTTATTTTCTATACGCTCTAGCATTCGGTTAGTTATATATACCAACAGCAACAATGGAACAAGTCTGTGAAGGAAAAAAATTATCCTTCCCGAAAGAAGAACAAGTCATTCTCCAATGGTGGAACGAAACACAAGCTTTCGAAAAACAGCTAGAGAAAACCAAACACCTCCCAGAATACATTTTCTACGACGGTCCACCTTTCGCAACTGGCCTCCCACACTACGGCCACATCCTTGCTGGAACAATCAAGGACGTTGTCACACGCTACCAGACTGCCACTGGACACCATGTTACACGTCGCTTTGGGTGGGATTGTCATGGCCTTCCTGTTGAGTATGAGATTGATAAGAAGCTAGAGGTTAAGCGTAAAGAAGATGTGCTCAACATGGGCATTGATGTGTATAATGAGGAGTGTAGGAGTATCGTTACTCGATATGTTGGTGAGTGGGAGAAGGTTGTCAAGAGATGTGGGAGATGGATTGATTTTGATAACGGGTACAAGACGATGGATTTGAAGTTTATGGAGAGCGTTTGGTGGGTGTTTGCGGAGTTGTATAAGAAGGGCCTTGTTTATAAAGGATTTAAGGTTCGTTTTTTTTCACTTTATGATCGATGGTGCATTTGGTATGTATTGTTAAAAGTTTTGATAAGTTTAGGGTTTATGTTATTGTATTGTGCATTTTTGTTCACTTAGGTTACTCTATTGTTATATTTAGGTTACTTAACTTACAAAAATTGTATATTTAGATCACTCACTTAAAAAGTCGATCAATATCGATTTAGGTTTTATATATATGCTGTTCAGGTTTAAAGTTTTTAAGATGATCCCTGATTATCTATAGTAATTAGATTATCTCTTCATCCAAACACTAGAAACTGATTTTGTTACGAGTCTTTGAACACTAGAGGATTTAAGGTTTTTTTATAAATTTTGTTAAAAGTTCTTGTTGTATGATAATGTCAATATATGTGATTTCGTAAGGACTTAATCGATAGGGGAAGGTTCATATGAGAACCAAAATCGAATTTGCTGTAACGTAGTTAAATGTCGTTGCAGCTTAAATGATAATATACAGGAGAAACATGCTATTGTGATTTGACACTGAAAACTCACAAGACACAAGTCCAAACACCCTTTAAGGCTTTCGTAATTTGTCACTGAAATATACATTTATACTTTAATACTTTAAGTAGTATATGTTCTTGAGTAGAACAATAAGCAAAAGAACGAAACTTAAACATATATACATGTTGTTCGTGAAGTGTGGTATCTCAAACGTGTAATAACTCTGTGGTGTTGAATTTCATTTGACAGGTGATGAATTACAGTACTGGTTGCAGGACTCCGCTGTCCAATTTCGAGGCAAATCTAAACGAGAAGGTTAGAGATTCGAGCTTCTTGCGTGTCATTTGGAATAGAACTTGCTTGATAGTTTTGTTTTCTATTCTTGTATCGTTGTGCACTCCATGTTTATTTCACATGTTAAGTGCAATATATTCTGGTGTATTATGATCTCACTTGCTTTAGGATCATAAGCACTTTTAATCTGAATTGAAATACAAATAAAAACACATGGTAATTAACATGTATCTTTATGTTAGTTAATCCAATAACAGGACTGAGTAACCGGAGAACTAGGATGCCAGTTCAAGGTATTATCCAGATATCATGACCATCATCTTGCACGCCACTTAATGGCACTATTTAACGTTTCGCTAGAACCACATAAATCTCTCTTGTTCACTTGACAAACCTTCATTCTGTAGTTAATGTAAGTACATCCACAAGGGCAGCTACACATTGGTGGTTAATATGTTGAGGCAGTTGGTCGATTTTCTTTTGAATAGGATAACTGAGTGTTGCTAGTTTATGCTGTACTCATTGATGCGTATTCGATATTAGTTAGTGGTTAAAAAAGTGAAAATACTATTGGTGAGATGTAATATCGATGCATACTCAATTACTTTAAAATGCTGTGCTTTAGTAAATTGGAACCTTGTATGTATGTATATAATGTGTGTCGCCTTTTATGTTGAGCAGGAAAATATTGTGCGACCTGAGATAATGGTGACTTTTCCAATCTGTGGTGATAAAGATGGTGCTGCTTTTGTTGCGTGGACAACCACACCGTGGTCCCTCCCGAGTAATCTTGCACTTTGCGTCAACTCCAATTTTGTATATGTGAAGGTTAGTTGCAAATTTGCATGATTTAAGATCTTTTAAATCTCTTTTCGATTTTGCATGAATATTGAAAGTTCAGTTCAATTGAAATCAGGTGAAGAGCAAGTCCAGTGGTAAAATCTATATAGTTGCTGAATCTCTACTATCAGCACTTCCAGCAGATCAGCCAAATAAAGGAACACCTAATGGAGCTGCGGATGACAAGACTAAGGGATCTACTGTTGGAGAAGCTAAAAACAACGCAGTTGCTTATGACGTGTTGGAGAAGTTTTCAGGATCTTCACTTGTGGGCATTAAGTAAGTTTTTAGGGTGCTTTTACTTGACATATTTTATTGTTTATTAGTGAATTAATCATGTAAGATACGGTATTGCAGGTATGTGCCATTATTTCCTTACTTCGAGAATCTCAAGGATCTCCCAGATACGGCTTTCAGAGTTATTGCAGATGACTATGTAACTTCTGATGCTGGAACTGGAATCGTGCATTGTGCTCCAGCATTTGGCGAAGATGACCTTCGTGTTTGTCTTGAAAATCACATAATTAATAAGGTGTGACAACATTGTAATAAATAATCACATCTAATTTGTTTCTTCCTATGTTTAACTTTTAAAATAATCATATTATATAGTGATAATGCCTTAATGGGTCAAAACCTAAATTTGCTTTTTACTTTTTCAGGATCTGGTCATGACAGTTGATGATGATGGATGCTTTACAGAGCTAATTACTGATTTCAAGGGTCGTCACGTCAAAGAGGCTGATACAAATGCGGATATTATTAAATTTGCGAAGGCAAGCATTGTTGATAAATACAAAAGATTGATACCAAATTGTTGCAAAATCAAAATTATTTATATATTTTTGTTCTGGATGGTGCAGGAACAAGGAAGACTTATGAAGTCGGGAAAAGGTAAAATCAAGGAAAAGTACTGTTATAGATCGGATACTCCTCTCATGTACAGAGCGATGCCCAGCTGGTATGCATTTTACTAGGCCCATGACCACAAACTTCTGTGTATTTCTAGTTACTTACCGTAATAATTTCTTCTCCAAGAATTTATATTACTTGGATAAAGTGTTTATCCTCATTAGCTTATTCTTGTTTCGGTGCAAAGGTTTGTTGCAGTAGAGAAGTTAAAAGATCAACTGCTGGCGAACAATGAGCAAACTACATGGGTTCCTGCTTTTGCGAAGGTAGGACAATTATGAGTATATGATGAGAGTAATTATTTAGTTCATATATAACTAATTTACTATTATTTATAATGCAGGAAAAAAGGTTTCAAAATTGGCTAGAGAATGCACGAGATTGGAACATTAGTAGAAGTAGGTTTTGGGGCACTCCTCTTCCTGTTTGGATTAGTGACGATGGTGTGGATATAGTCGTTATTAGTTCTGTTGAAGAACTTGAAAGGCTCTCCGGAGAGAAGGTTTGTTGCTTTTCTTTTCTTACTTAATTTTGAACCTATAAGTATTATGAGGATCATAACTTATTATTATTATAACATTTTTATTTTGAATCCAATACATAAAAAATTGTCTAATGACTACTTTCTCTCAGGTCACTGACCTACATCGCCACAAAATTGATCATATCACAATTCCCAGCCCACGTGGTCTAGAGTTTGGTGTGCTTCACCGTGTGGAAGATGTAAGAAAATCATATTTACTTTGTTCAATGCATAACTTAATTTTAGTTTGGCGAGAATTAGAACTTCAGTTAAATCTTTCTGTGCAACCATTTCGCTTTATTATATACTTATTTTATATTCTTAACCGAGATTAATGTTAATATCTTGATAGATGACAAACTTGTTGCATGATTTCAGGTCTTTGACTGCTGGTTTGAGAGTGGTTCCATGCCTTATGCGTATATTCACTATCCATTTGAAAATAAGGAATTGTTCGATGATAACTTTCCTGGGCACTTTGTTGCCGAAGGTTTAGATCAGACACGTGGATGGTTTGTTTACTTCCGTCCTATCTAATTTAACCGAAAGTTAATCTTTTTTGTTATTATCATGCTCACTTATAAATTGCCAAATATTGTAAATTCTGGTACAGGTTTTACACTCTCATGGTCCTGTCAACTGCGTTATTTGGAAAGCCTGCATTTAGGAATCTCATATGCAATGGTCTTGTATTGGCCGAGGATGGTAAAAAGATGAGTAAAAGAGACAAAAATTATCCTGATCCTATGGGTGTCATTGACAAATATGGGGCCGTAAGTGCTCCAAATATACTAATTTTCATTTTTTTATTGTTTTTTAGTACTTGATTTGACTATATAGTCTTGGATGTGTTTACAGGATGCCCTACGGTTGTACTTAATAAATTCACCGGTGGTGCGTGCAGAACCTTTACGTTTCAAAGAGAAAGGAGTCGAGGATATTGTGAGTTATCTTTCTTAGCTTGTGGTTAATTATACCTCTTGCAATATTTTACCTGATTTTTTTTCCCCTCTAATACGAGCTGACTATGTATGTAGGTCAAATCTGTATTTTTACCATGGTACAATGCTTATAGATTTTTGGTTCTAAATGCAATGAAACTTCCGAAATTTGTTCCTCTTGATCAAGCCACTATTCAAAACTCAGCTAATGCGCTCGATCAGTGGATCAACTCGGCCACTCAGAGTCTCGTTCGTTTTGTTAGAAAGGAAATGGATGCTTATCGACTTTATACAGTGGTTCCTCGTCTCTTGAAATTCATCGACAGTTTTACAAATGTATATGTACGGCTTAATCGAAAAAGACTCAAAGGCCGCACTGGAGAAGAAGACTGCAGAACTGCACTCTCGACTCTCTACCATGTGCTTCTTACCCTTTGTAAAGTGATGGCCCCATTCACTCCATTTTTCACAGAGCTTCTTTATAAAAACTTGCGGAAAGTATCCACTGGATCAGAGGAAAGCATTCACTTTTGCAGTTTCCCGGAAGTAGAAGGGCAGGGGGAAAGCCGTATTGAAGAAAGTGTTAATGAAATGATGAAAGTCGTTGATCTTGCGCGTAATATTCGTGACCGTCATAACAAATCTCTGAAAAGTCCACTAAGGGAGATGACTGTTGTACATCCAAATGCTGAGTTCCTCGACGACATTTCTGGCAAACTGAGAGAGTATGTATTAGAGGAGCTTAATGTCAAGTCTGTTGTGCCCTGCAATGATCTATTGAAGTATGCTACTTTACGTGCTGAACCTGATTTCAGGTACTTTTAAGCTCTTCTATTCTCTTTTCTTCAGTTCTTTTATGTTGAATATTCTACGAACTATGAAATAACTTATCTTTTATTTATTAATTTGTATCAGTGTGTTGGGTAAAAGATTAGGAGAATCAATGAAAGTTGTTGCGCAGGCAGTAAAGGCAATGTCACAAGACGGCATTTTGTCTTTTGAGAAATCAGGGGAAATTACCATTGCTGGTCACTGTTTGAAGCTGACTGATGTAAAGATTGTGCGTGGATTTAAACGCCCTGATGGTGTGGCAGAAGAGCAAATGGACGCGTCTAGTGATGGTGATGTATTGGTTATAATGGATCTGCGAGCTGATGACTCTTTGCTCGAAGCTGGTTTTGCTCGTGAGGTTGTAAACCGTGTCCAAAAGCTTAGAAAGAAGTCTGCACTGGAACCCACTGATTCAGTGGAGGTTTATTTCAGTTCACTGGATGACAACCC
Source organism: Artemisia annua (assembly GCA_014162995.1). NCBI lineage: Eukaryota > Viridiplantae > Streptophyta > Magnoliopsida > Asterales > Asteraceae > Artemisia > Artemisia annua. The sequence continues at coordinate 16,810 of LBNU01016147.1, forward strand.
GTCAGTTTCTGCCCGTATTCTACAATCCCAGGAAGCATACATCAAAGAGGCGCTAGGATCCCCTTTACTCGACCTTAGCGTGTTACCAAACCATGCTGTGATCATTGCTGAAGAGACCTTCAAGAATATCTCAAACTGTGACTTCAAGATTACTTTGTCAAGATCAGCATTAACATTTAACGAAAAGGAAATCCTTGAATTATATTCAGGGAATGCACAATTTGCAAAAGATTTAAAGGTGTACTTGCTTTCAAGAGACTACGGGAATCTAAAATCGGAATTTCAGGTAGGAAACGGAAAGATCAAAGTGGATTGCATTGAGAAGTTGCCTGCAGTGGACGTGGTCTTGTGGCAACATGTGTTTTTGACCACTGGAGATTACCATGCAAGCCAATCGAATTTGTCATAATCTGTAGCTTTGTAAAAACTTGAGGATTCGACATGAAAACTTTTATAATGATTCTGTGCTTTTTGAACTAAATCAACCCTTTTAGTAAAATTCTATAAGTTGCATAATTTGCTTCAACTCAAAAGAGGAAAAACGTCAAATGAGCTTAAGATTGGGATTTTGTCTTTAAAGGTACAACATCCTGTTTATGTTGATAGTATCTTTGAGCTTGTTTGGATGTTTGTTTTGAATTGATTAGTATAAATAGAAACAATTTGCAATTATTTGTTACATGCTTAAAGTCAAACTTGATAAATTCTAACCTATAAGTTACAGCATTTTAAATATGATCATTTGTTTAATTAGGAGCGTGATTGCAAGTTTTATTTCCATGACTGAATCCATTGATGTGTATGGAATGGAGTGTTTGGATTACTGGACTCTATTTCTATAAGCCTTGTTGATTGACCGTCCATTCTACTATTACTACCTGGGTCAGGAGTTGACTGGTATGTATAGTCTTTGGTTGTGCCTTTCAATTCAAGGAAATGTAGCTTATGATTTAGATTTCCTGTAATGGAGGTTATTGGTGCATATGACTGCAGTTGACTTCTGTGAGTGTTGCCTTAATGTGTGCTCACCCATTCTACTATACTACAAGGGACAGGAGTTGTCTGGTTTTGTATGGTCTTTGGGTGTGTTCTACATGTAAGGAAATGTAGCTCATGGTTAATAGAACTGTTCATTCTGGTGTATTGAGTATTGACAGAATCAAGTCCCCTTCTATCAAGTTCCTGTATTGAACAGTAGTTCTGTATGGCATGAGAGGCCTTCTTCACTATGTTCTAGTGATTAGTAAGCTAGTGAGTATGGAAGCTAAAGGTTTCGCTTTTTCGTCAGTCATAAGATTACCAGATGTTCCTTTATCTTATTACTATGACAGTGATTTAGGTGAAAGCAGTGATTCAGGTGAAAGCAATGATTCGCTATCTGATAATGATTAATGTGAAAGCAGTGATTCAGTTTCTTATGGCTAATTGATTGATGTCACTTTTAAGTCATATTATGTTAATGCATCAGAAACTCGTGTTTAATTTGTTCTCATATTAGTTTTCATTTTTGTTATCAAGCACGTTTGGTTGATTAATTGTGATCAGTTTTGTCGTTTTTTGAATCTGTTATATTACCGCTGGTTTCAAATGACAAATGGTTGGATCAAAATTTATATTGCTATTAGGGTGCTATGTGATAAACTTAAACAGACTAAATTCTATAACCTGATCACAATATGGTTGGATAAAAAATGCAGAAATAAACAGAAGATATCTTAAACTTTTAGAATCAATTTGTTTTGAAGGTATGGAAATGAAGGAATGCTTTCATTCCCAACATAGTCGTTTGGTTTTTGAAAATGGGTATGGAACCCATAAAAATAGGCATTTTCAATACTCACCTATGGTGGTTGATTACAAACCCATTTTCATACCCATATCCATAGTAATTCCCATATACACACCAAACGCCTCTTAATAGCTACACATAAATTTAACCATAAGCTTCTAAGCAACATAATGGAGGAAGCAAAGTATTTATTCATGTCAATAGTATCAAAATATGTGATCATAAGTATACCATCAAGTGTTCTTACTCCTTCTTTTTTTTTTTTTTTTTTTTTTTTTTTTTTTTTTTTTTTTTTTTTTTCCTTTTATTTATTTATTTTAGCAAATTCGATAAGTAATCACAGCAACACAATGCATAATAACAAAGCGAGCATGTATTATTTATGTAATCTTTTATGTCATTTTGAATATCTTTATGTTGGGTGTTCTTCTGTCGTGCGACCGGGAATCAATACTCTAATTTCATATACCCAAATCACAAGTTTACATTCCATAGAGTCAAGAATAAAAGACCAGATGAATGAATCTGAAGAGCAAATGTACATAAAGAAGGATGAAATATGGTTCCCTAAGAATAGTGACACAGTGCACTACCTGAGATCAGCCATTTTCCAGTTTGCAGATTGTTAAAACCCCTTGGATAATTGGAACACTGCCCTTTAAGTTCTAGTATCCATAATGTTCTAAGCAACAGAATGCAGGGAGCAAGGGAATAAGTATTTATTCATGTCAAAAGGGCAACATATATGCTCATGTATAACATCAAAGGTTCTTACTTTGCTATCTAATCCAACTTTTATTCTATCTAAAGAGAAACTATCAAAAGTTGACCCATTTCTTAATCCTACAAATCCTCTTAGCTCTGAATACCTGCAATCTCGCAGCTGAACATCCATAGAATAAAATACCACAAGAATCTGCATATATATGCCTTATTATACCCGAATCTTAATAGGGAGAAAAAAAAAAGGAATAAAGGCCAAGAATCGTACCCAAAACCTATACAAAGAAAGAAACAGAACAAAAAGCTAAGAATTATACTCTAATCCTATTACAAAGAAACAATAATGTGAAAAGCATCTAGCACATGTCTTGATGAAATCTGCAGCATGCCCATAAATTGATGAACTCTAAAACCAATTTTCTATGGATCCCGGGCCCAATAAACCCTTTGATATTAAGGACCCGGAAACAGACCACTGCAGAAAAACATTACAACTAAACACAAATGTATACAACTGCAGCATTGTAGGACTAAAACTACCACAAAAATGCAATATTAAGCAGAAGCATACTTAAACTTCTAATAGCTTTAATCATAAGATTCTAAGCAACAGAACGCAGNCCCAATACCTGTAATATCCCAGCTGGACATCCATAGAATAAAATACCACAAGAATCTGCATATATTTGCCTTATTATACCCGAATCCTAAAAGGGAGAAAAAAAAATTGGAATAATAGGCCAAAAATCGTACGCAAAACCTATATAAAGAAAGAAACAGAACAAAAGGCTAAGAATTATACTAGAATCCTATTACATAGAAACAATAATATGAAAACATCTAGCACATGTTGGCATCTGTAGTGTATGCCCATAAATTGATGAGCTCTAACACCAATTTTCTATGGATCCCGACCTATAAACCCTTCGATATTAAGGACCCGGAAACAGACCACTGCAGAAAAACATTACAACTAAACACAGACCACTGCAGAAAAACCAATTTTCTATGGATCCCGACCTATAAACCCTTCGATATTAAGGACCCGGAAACAGACCACTGCAGAAAAACATTACAACTAAACATAAATTGATGAGCTCTAACACCAATTTTCTATGTATACAACTGCCGCATTGTAGGACTAAAAGTACCAAAAAAAAAATGCAATATTAAACAGCAGAAGCATACTTAAACTTCTAATAGCTTTAATCATAAGATTCTAAGCAACAGAACGCAGGGATCAAGTATTTATTCATGTCAACCGTATAAAGATATATGACCATAAGTATAACATCAAATGTTCTTACTTTTTTACCAAATTCGATAAGTAATCATAACAAAACGATGCATCATAACATCATCCAGCTTTATTCTATCTAAACCAAAATCCACTATAACTCGACTCATTTCTTAATTCTACGAACCCTCTTAGCTCCCCACACCTCCAATCTCCCAGCAGGACATCCACACGGCGCTCTAAACACAAGAACCGTTCTCCCATTCAAAGGCGCCATTTTCTTCAACTCAACTTCAAGCTCCTTATAATCCTTCCCTAATTCCAAAGGCATCACACCATACTGATTATCCACTTTCCTCCTTAACGACGAATACTTAACACACTCTTCACTCTCAAGCTGAATATCAAACTCAACCGCTTTTCGCAACCCTTTACAATCCCTCCTCCCACATTTTCGCGACTTCACTTCAAGTATCTCCCAAGCAACTATACTAAAAATCACTCCACTAAAAGCAACAATCAAACCAACAATATACGCCATAGGTGCTTCATATATCACATCTCCAAGAACATCCAACAACATAGGAAGAACCTCAACTGTCTCATGATAAACAACGTTAACATACGGCACGACAAGAAATCCAAATGCACCTAGTACAACTATCACCATAACTATATCTAGTGCAAAAAAAGGTGACCTCTCACAAAACCTATCCATATCCATATTCATATTCATCGTATTCGTTTTAGTATTCTTGTAACTCTTATGTGACATGTTTTTTTGTTGCTCAAATGAGCGACAAAATTCGATCAAGCTTTTGCAATCTACCATTGGCAATCTCATGATATATTGATCATGCAAAAAAATGATTAGCTAGCTAGATATGCCTAGATCAATGTATATATGATGCTAGCATGAATATTGGATCAAGATGTGATTGATGGTTTTTTTTCTTTTTTTAAGGTTGGAAAATGTGAGGTGTGGATTATGAGGAAATGAGTTTTGAAAGATTGGTGGGGTAGGGTAAGGGGAACAAAATGACGAGGAAGGTGATGACATTGAGAAAGATATGGTTTAGGTTGTACTTTGGTTTGGTAACTATGTTGTAGTTGTATGTTTGGTCCTTGTAGTATTGTTGTTACAAGTATGTCTAGGTATTAGATTTCACGAATATCTGTGCATAACGATCGTGTATAGCAGCTATAATTATGCTTGTGAACTAGTGGTTCTGGTGTTGTCATTGATGCAACAGTTAAAGGTTCAATTTATTGTTATTTGCTGGAAAAAAAAAAGTATAGTTTATAAACGAATAAATGAAATTTGAGGATTAAAACCTATTTAAAGCATTAATTTAATGATAGATGTTGTTATCATTTTTAATCAAGATTATGTTTGTAATTAAACTGTAGTCATTTTTTAAGTTTTTAAGTTTTAAGAAAAGAGGTTTTCTCTTTATATATAGTAGACATAAAATTAGTTATTTTTTGTCTAACAACTTGTCCTAAATTAGTATACATCGATTTCTTTTCAAGGAAATTTGCGCACAATTATAACATGTACATTCTCACAAAATAACAAATCAATAATTTAACTTTAGTGAGATATTAAATGTGCACTTGTAAGCCTCTCAGAAGGATGATGAGTGCACTTTTAAAAAGATAAGGATTGAACCATCAATTTGGCCAAACCACAGCAACGATTTCTGCAATTTACTCTTTTAAGTTTAAGAAAGTAAATATGAACTTTAAAAACGATAGGAGTGGCTTTTCTTTCTTAGGCTCATCACTGCCCCTTTATGTGGCACATCATGCCAAATTTGCAACACATTAAATAAAAGTTTTGTGCCTAACCATATCTTATTATCTTGTGCCAGTGTGGTGTTGTGTCAACATTTCACTAGTAGTATGTATATATCATTTTATGCATATCTTGGATATTGGCAAGTAGTTGAAACTTCTTTAAACCTATGTACCAAACATTGATTAACAGTCGTGTACCTAACAATTAATTGAAATTAAAATTCATTAAATGAAAAGGCGTGACTGTTGTGATTTTCATAATCAAATTTGTCATTAGTGGCATTGTGCTTTATTAAATTACTAGCGGGGTACTCGCGCGTTGCGGCGGCGGATACCTTGAATAAAATTTTCCGGTGAATCATGTATTTTAGTTTATTATGTTTTTTTTTGACAATAAATTTACAGATATCAAAATTTTCGTTTAGCTCGTGTCCGTTCGGGCTCGAGCCCGTTTGGCCCGTGCCTATTCGGGCTTGAATATTTGTATAATGTGTTTTATTATTTGTATTAGTGACATTTAATGTATGAATTGTGTTTAAGTTTGTTATACAATATGCTTGATAATTTGTATTTCTTATGTAGGAGGTGTTTTAATAAATGCATTAATTGTATTTATTGAACAGTTAATTAATTGTATTTAATTATATGTTAGAAGTAAATATGAGAAAAATTTCTATAAGTAGTATTGGTTGTTGTACTTATAGCTTTAGAAGTTGTATTGCTTAAATTTAAGTATTTCTATTAATAGTAGGTCTTCCTCCATTATAAGATAGTTAGATGAATACTAAAATCAAATAATGAAAATTAATAAAAGTGTTTTTAATATTTAACTTTGTGAACGGATATTATATAAGTGTAGCATTTAGACGGTGTCTGGATGTACTAGAGATGATACTAATACAGAGATGATACGATTTGAAATGATAGTAACGAGGTCTTTTTCACGTGCGCTCTGTTGCGGAGTGCAAGGTTTTACGTAAAATCTTTTTGGTTACACAAACATTCCTTACATATAACTCATGGAACGTTTTTGAAATCGGTAGGTAACTACATGTATTTATGTAATATTTCGTCACACAAACAATCTCCTGATTTAACGTAGGGATTGTGTTTGTAGTCACAAGTGTTCGTTACACAAACTATCCATAGATTTAACCTATGGACTATTTTTGTAATCATAAGTAATTGGGAAAGACTTTTCTTTGCAAAATTAAGGAACTTTCTTGCAACGCACGTATATTGGATGGATGTTTTGTAAATTTTGTTACACACACAATCTTTAGATTTAACTTATGGACTATTTATGTAATAAAAAGGAAACGATAGAAACCTTTATTGTAATTTTTCAAGAATTATGTTCGTAATCGTAATTAAACCACATGGAACATTTTTGTCATTAACTTCGGTGAGGTAGCAATCACCTTCCATAAACAAATTATATGGCAAATGGATAATGGACACACTTATTCATTGTATATTGTGTGTTTGTAGAAATTTGTGGTATTGTGGTAATAAGCTAAAACTTAGGGGGTGGAAAAAGGTTAGATCGTTAATAGATGGGTGTAAAATGAAAAAGATGAATTTATGGTGGATGAGCGGTACCTGACACAGAAAAAAGAAAACAAGTGCACGCACCGACCCACGTGCCTCCTGTTTTCACCTCTTTTTTAAGTTCTTTTCTTCACCCTTCATTTACCTTTTTTTTTTTTTTTTTTTTTTTTTTTTACTTTTTAAGAAAATCAAATAACATTTTTAAACAAGAAAAATACAATACAATATCAGAATATATTTCTTAATATTTCTTAGACCTGTATCACTATAAAAAATTGTCTTCTTGACACATTTTTTTTCTTCACACTTTTAGATAGTGTATGTAATTTTATTAGTTTATTAACAGGTGATAATGTTTAAATATTTATTTACATTAATAAGTGTTATAAAAAGTTATAAAACCAATAAATTTTTGACACTTATAGTTGTATAAAAAAAAATACACTTTAAAGTGTGAAAAAATATAAGATTTATCAACACTATTACGTGTGAAATTAATTGTAACACTCAATCTCTTCACACTTGAGGAAGTGTGTAGAAATTGGTGTTACAAATGAATTTCACACTTATAAGTGTAGACATTTCTTTGATATATCCAGACCTAAATGTGTGAACTTTGTTTTTTATAAAATTATAAGTGTGAAAAATCTATTGTTTTAGATTTTTTCACATTATTAAATGTTTATAAACTAATAACTTTTACACACATTTTAATATTATGGACAAATAAGTGTGTAGGTCGGACTATTTTTTTCCAGTTAAATCACAATAAGAATAACATCAGAGATACAGTATGGCAGGAATCGTTAACAAAACTAAGCTACAGAACTAAATATTGACCTTGTTTTGTAATATGTTAGACTTTCAATTTGTATTTTCATCAAAGAATCCTATGTCTTATGAAAGTTTAATCTATTCAAATACGTAATTAATAATTTAAGAGCACGTGTTTAATTTGAATTAAGATTTGATATTGGTGAATGTGTCAAAGGAAATCATTTGTCAATAATGATATTTAAACCTAACCATTCTTTGTTTTGTTTGGCTATAGATCAATTTTTTTTGGCAATAGATCATATAAACCACGTGATAAGCTATTCTTTATTTAAGCATAGTTTTGCCGGCCTGAATGTAAGGACAAAAGTGAACTTCCAACTTTGTAAAAGCTTTTTGTAACACCGTGGTAAATATATTAAACAAAAATATTGAAAGTCATAAGTTAAAATGTCGACTGGACATTTGTGACTTTAGAAAAATCCCATGGGCCTCTTTTTGTCGACAACAAAAAAAGTTTGAAATTTGAAATATATTAGTGTAAGAATTCGAGTTAGGGATCAACGTGCTCGAGTGTAAATGATACGTTCTAATGCTCTATCATGAACCAAAACTTGAGTATGCTCAGTACTGCTCATATAGGGTGGTTACGTATTTGATGTATATCGAATTGATGTGCGTGTAGAAGGTCATATTTGGCCTTACAGTGTTGGCAAGGATATGCTCGATACGAAACATTGAGAAACGTAAAAGTGTACTTAATTATTCTAGTTTTTTTTAACATACTTAATTATTTTAGTTAGATGGTCAATTCTAATTCTTTCTCTTGTATACTTAGATTTCCATATGAGTTCACATTATTTCTTTTTATCGAGACACTCTATTTCATGTTTTAGGCAATTGTACAAAACACAACCTGTTTTATTTGCTTATACTGCGAAGTGTGCAAATTATTTCTTTGTTGTAAACCTGATAATTTCAAACTAACATAGAAAACATCAAAAAACACAATAAATATTTCAGAACTTTAAGTTTATGGAATACGGGCCCATAAGCCCATAATCTACCAAGTCATATTTGAGGCCCATAGAACTCCTTTCTTAACCCAATAAGTGGCTTTGCTATAAAGTATGGATGTACTAAATTTATATTCTCAGTTTGATTAAATTACGTAAAAACCTCTTTTACCATATGATGTTTAGCCAATATACATGAAAAAGATATGTAAACTTTGTTTTCTTTTTCATTCGAATGAGCTTTTTAGGTGGCCGAAAATATGTTCAAATAAGTCGCTTCAAATGGACTAAACCAAAACACACAAAATGTAGGAAACCAATCCATTCCAATATCATAATATGGGACTTGCAATTCTAAACAGTGACGGAAGCAGAATATAAATGATTGTATTTATAATGAAAACTAAAAAAAATAAAATAAAAAAAAATAATAAACCCAAATTCTTTAGATTAAGTGCATTTAAAAAAAATCGGGGTTTTTACAATTGTTAAGATTACGATGCAAAATTTATCTGGGTACCATTCTCATTTCGTCACTGATTCAAACCCTTCTTTTTACATGTCGTTGCACCCCGTGACCTTTATCTTTGTGTATTTTTGTCGTAAAATCCAAGGATGCTATGAACTTAGGCAGCACCTTCGTGTAAAAGGCATTAGAAGCCATTCAAGAGCACTCGGTCACATTTACATTGTAATTTGGAGACAGCATACACAACCATTAGGCATTATTATAGGATAAAAGACTCGTCTAGTGTGTCGTTTAATGGTGATCGCTGATCTCTAGTTCACTCTACATAATTTGATAGGATTAGATACATGAATGTCTATAATCATACAACATAAGTCTCACACACGTGATAATGCGAAACCATTAAGCTGGTTTTTGTTGGTAATATTTATTTAGACATTTTATTAAACAGTACTTTTAATGGATTTAGATTAGGAGTAAATATTTTATCACTATTCATGTAAAAAAACGGAATTCTATTGTGTGAGAAAGCTAATTGTTAGAAGAAAGGAAAAACAATAGAGTTCATACATATTCTCAAACATGATATGTGTATCCACTAATTGCTTTAATTTAGTGTGCAACATATCTGTTATTAGAACATAATATTAATCTAAAGATACTTGAATTGAATACATAAGTGTATATAAATTACCGGCATTTCCTTTCTTCAATCTATGTGGGATTCAATGCGGAAATGATTTTTACCTGAAAGAACAAAAATTTCTATTGGTAAATAATATATACAATTTATTTGCTCTTCAAATAACTTACACCAATATACATAAACACATATTCGTCTCTATTTTGTGGTTGTATTCAGTAAAGATATTTCATTCACTACTCGCAACTCGCAAGCACCTGTTTCGATCGTATTCATAAGTACTTTACCAGCATCCTATTTAAAATGGGGACAATTTTGGTGAAAACATGGAAGATGTAAGTTTACAAATTAACACCTTTATTAATTATCTACTGCTAAAAATATCTAGAGAAATTTTAGTGGATCACNTCTATTATTGACAGCTCCGAGTTCATACGCAACTACCACATCAATCGCAAACAACCTCAACATCATGTCTTTGTACAGTACAAGCAAGATGATGTCACAAATTATATCTCGATTATAGACGATACTACATTCCCTAATCAGAAATCTTCCCTAACTGTCCCCGGTCCCCTTAGCCTACTAAAAGAAGCTAAAGCACTAAGTTCTGTTAACGGATTGTTGTGTTTTTACGGTGCACATCGAGATGTTGCAGGACAAACTAAGAATATGGCTGTTCTTTGGAATCCTACGGTTAGAAAATCGGTTGGTATTCCTATTCCTAATGCGTTGAGTTTACCGAAAGGGCGTACTCATATTGGTTTTGGGGTTTGTCCTAATACGAGTGACCCTAAGCTTGTTAGAATCAATATTGGTTATGGAAGGACGGTTGATTGGGAAGTTGAGGTTTATACGTTAAGTGCACGTGTTTGGAAAAGTGTTTCTACCCTTCCGCCTGCTATTAAATCTTCTTATTTGAAGAATGGTCAGGTTTTTGTTGGAGGATTTATTTATTTGTGTGTGGTTGATGATATCAGATTGCATAGTGAAATTAGATCTAATTTGATTGTTTCTTTTGATTTGAAGAGTGATGAGTTTGGTGAAGTGTGTCTTCCGGATAAGTTAGTACACACATGTGAGTTACAGGTAGCGAAGGTCAATGAGTCACTTGGTTTGATTGAGTACTACCCTGATGATCATGGTGATCTGTTTTGTTGTGTATGGGTAATGAAGGAAGGTGTTACTAAGTTGTTTACTAAGATGTTCAGTATTAAGTCACCACCAGATTCTTGCTTGCAATATAGAGTAAAAGAGTTAAGAAACAATGGTGATGCTATAGTTGAAAATTATTCTTATTTTTTATTCATTTCTGATCCGGTATCACTTGAAGTTTATGAACCATGCTCTGGACACACAAATGATATTGGGATTAATGGAGAATTTAGATCGATCTCAGTAAAGTCGTACATGGAAACGCTACTCCTACTTGATCACTCAAATTCTATCATTCATTGACGACGATAGAAATGTATAGAGATTCACTTAACTATTCAAGTCTCCCTTCTGCATTGTTTAGGTTATTAAACAGATGATACATTTTTTCACCCTTTGTCATGAGTGACAGCCCTTAAGTGTTTACGCGCTTTGATGGGTTTGGATGGTGGGGGTTCCTCTTTTGAGCCTTTTTTTTTTTTTTTTCACTTTAATTTTGGGATTGTTTTAGTCAGAATTTTCGTTTCAGTGTCCTTGTAATTCCCATCATGCTAGTGTTTTATTATTTATATAGTTAACTTAAAAAACATGCATTACATACTAATTGATGTTGTGAGGAGTTTTGTAATGCTTATTTTTATCCTTTTAATGGGAGCACAAACATGTTTTAATGCTCAAATTATGGATCTTTTATACGATCTGCATCAACTCTTGGTATGTTTCTATAACAATTATCGGTATGTTTATAATTGATGAAACTTTCATGAGTCACATCGTGTCCAAATCTCACCTATATATTTGCTGAGGCGCTCTTATCAGCAGTACCGGAAAAACACAGGTGAATTGATATGAACCGGATCGATAAAAGAGATGAAAAGAATGAATAAATAAGATAAATGGTCTATTTTGATGAGATAACCCCCCCTCCTTATGTTAATGGGATAAACCGACCCCCCGATTGATAGGCAAACAAACTCTTAATTATATTCAACATAATGAAACTTACATCCCTAATGCCCTATTTTTAGATTTCTAAACAAGCTCCATTCCTAATAAAACTCTAATTCCTAATCATTATCTAATAAGACTCGCCTAATAATTAATATTAATACTTTTCTAGGATAATAATAAATACGAGAATAATAATATGATTCATATCAATACTCCCGCCCCTCAAAACACCTTGTCCTAGAGGTGTTGCTTTGAACGATGTTAATTCCCATATCCGAGGTTCTTAGTTGAATCCCTTTTGTAGGCATCAAGTATTAGAAGTAGTAGTCTTCATGCATGCAGATATGCAATCTTATAAGGCCTGCGCGGAACTCTTTTGTTGTATTGGTGTTCTTGATGACTCAATCTTTCAAATCTTTTACCAAGCGAGATCCACAGTTTTCTAGTTGACTTCAATGCAACCACAAACTTCTTCCAAACCAACTTTGCCTCCATCCTTCTTTTATAAGATCGTTGGCTTTGGTGTAGCCCTGAAGAATGGACTTGTCGCTCATGATACTTCTTTTCTTTTACCGTTGCATGTATCAATTTGTTCTTCTCTTTTACTGCTACCTCTATTGCTTTGTAGAACTTATCAGACAACAATGAAAAATCTTGACGCCCTTGTGTAATATGTTCCTTCACTTTAGATTGGAACGTTTACTTTCCTCCAATTTTGATTGTAACAGCGTTAAGCTTTTTTTTTTTTTGAACGGCAATTATTGTTGGACGCTTCTAATGTCCTTCTAATGTCTAACATGCCAAAGGATAACAAGATAGGTCAGCCTGCATAATTATCTGTCATGGGCTGCAAATCCGCAGGCCCTCAAACCCAATAGAAGACAGTTATTTAGAAAGCATTGTAACGTTTCTTTTAAGGTTATAACAATTACTTTTGTGAATCGTTGTGACTTTACATGAAGCACCGATTCATTATGTATAAATAGATTAGGAATTCTATGTAAACATACCCATTCGATTATTATCAATATCCATTTATAGGGTTCAACCCATATATCTTCCTGTCCTATTTTTATTCGATTCTGTTTGCATGATTACATGATGTTGTTTGATTATTTTCGATCCTGGAATTCCTCCCAAAACCTGTGGAACAATTATATAAAAGAACTAGCAAGATGCTAGACAAAACAGTTACAAGATAGAAGAAAGGGTACTACATGGGTCACAAAACCATTCAATCCAACTAAAAGAAGCCTTTTTACATGCATCTACTAGAAATCCAGTTGAACGACAGTGTCTTAATCTCGTTTAGAATGAGCTCCTTTTGAGGCCGTCTTGGGTTGAATAGAACTTTGTTTCTATAGTTCCAAAGTGACCAAATGGTAGTATTGACAACCACATCGAAGAAAGGCTTTAGCTTGTTTTCCAAGGGGACATGATCTGATAAAGAAACTACGTCTTCTATGCTTGTGGTGGGGGTATCCGAGAGCAGCCACCATGAGAACACATCTTTCCAAATGTTACGGGCAATCAAGCATGTAGCAAACAAATGAGATTCTGTCTCGATTTCAGAATTGCAAATGGGGCAAAGCACCGAGTCAAGTTCTAAACTTTCCTCCCATTTATATTGAAACCCTTTCACCATCTCTGCAATACCGGTATTGGCGACCATGGAATTCACTAAATCATTGTTTGTTTTTGGTTGCTTTTTATTCCTTGCGTTTGTTTGATTAAATGAGTTAATTTGGCAGAAAGAATATGTCAATAAGCATATAAAAAGAACTGATAAGTTTTCTAAGTTTCACAACAAAGTTCTAAAGATCCGAACCCTATGTCTTTTGGATACAAGGTTCAAATGTTTATGTGCCAAAAATCTTTGATACCAATGTTTATGGTCTCCAATTAAGTAATACGAGGGATATGTTGATAACAGATTTTGCAGATATGTTCACAGGCACGTACACCATGCAAAAAGTTTAACGGACAAAGCATCAGTTCGACTGAGTTAACTTTATGATATTGATAACAGATTTTTGCCACAACAAAGCATCAGTTCGACTGAGTTTAACGGACAAAGCATCAGTTCGACTGAGTTAACTTTGTCCGTTAAACTTTATGACAAAGTTTAACGTACCCTATGTCTTTTGGATACAAGGTTCAAATGTTTATGTGCCAAAAATCTTTGATACCAATGTTTATGATCTCCAATTAAGTAATACGAGGGATATGTTGATAACAGATTTTGCAGATATGTTCACAGGCACGTACACCATGCAAAAAGTTTAACGGACAAAGCATCAGTTCGACTGAGTTAACTTTATGATGTTGATCATAAAAGACATTGCCCGAGGTGTGCAACCACAGTACCAATGCGAATCGGATAGCCTGGTGTTTGTAGAAGAAGTGCAAGAGTTTCTGAAGGATATAGAAAAACACGGGCGTATTTTTGCCACAACATAAGTCCTTTTTGGGACATTCTTGTGTGCCTTAAGAAAAAGTTATATGAACAAATTGATGACGTGCTTTAAGTCACATTTACCGTTAGACAATGTGTTTTGTTAATTAACTACATTTATTAGTTTTCGTTTATTATATGATCAATCTTTATCTTAAAAAAAAAAAAAAAAAAAAAAAAAAAAAAAAAAAAAAAAAAAAAAAAAAAAAAATTATACACGATGTGAAAATCGTGATTCTACTCGTTTTTTGGGTAAAGGGGAGTAATCCTGCACCCTGGTAAATATATTAAAACCCAAACGTTTAAGTACAAATGGAATGTGGCTGAAGTACTACATTAACCTCAAGCTTAAACAGCTTGATAAACAAAAAGCCTAAAGACTATGACATGCCAAAAGCTCATAACAACTCTAGAATCAAGGTTGTAAGATCCTACCACGATGAAGCTTTTATATGTAGTATAGATAGAGGTGGCAAAACAACCGAGTCGGGCGGGCACGGGCCACGGTTCAAACGGGCTAAGCCTTAAATGGGCACAGGCCAAACGGGCACATATTATACGAATCGCTTTAGAAAAGACTCAAAACGATAAAATAAATTCCTCAAACGTAACACCTCATTTATATTTAAAAATTAATTATATTATATCTACAAGTTTTTTTTTAAGAGCAATTGTAATGTTCTTCAATTGAGAGAAAAAATATGAGCATATTTGTGCCTATCTGTACTACTTATAAAGGAAAATGGTCAAAAATGAAATGTTGGGTTTTCAACAATGGTCAAATAAGAGAGAAAGTGAAATGTAATTAATACTCTTATTAAAACACCCCAATACTTAAAAGTACAATTATTTATTCACATTGTACAACCAAATTAAAGCATATCTACCAAATTAAATACAACCAATTCAAACACAAATCGGGTTGACCTGGGACACTTCAAACCCGGCGGGTTGACCCAGTTTAATTTGATCCGTTTTCGACCAAACGTAGCAAGTTGACCCAGTTTAAATCGACCCATTTTTCGACCGGAACGGTTCAACGGTTGAACCACCTGAGTTGAACCGGGTTTCAAAACATTATCAATTAATTAAAAGTACAATGATTTATTCACATTGTACAACCAATTAAAAGCATATCTACCAAATTAAATACAACCAATTAAAACACAAACTGGGTTGACCCGGAGCGCTTGAAACCTATTTTTCGACTGGAACGGTTCAGCCAGTTGAACCACCCGGGTCGAACCGGGTTTCAAAACATTATGTTTAATTCCCAAATCTTCAAACTTTTATTATTTTTCATTTATAACCTATAAGCTTTTTTTTATCAATAAACTATCTGTCGCTATAAAATCCCGTTGCTATGCACGGGTACTCGTCTAGTTTAACTTTTAAATGAAAAATATATGCCAATTTCAACNAAAAAAAAAAAAAAAAAAAAAAAAAAAAAAAAAAGTTGGCTAAACGTGGCCAAATCTTTTACAAGTTTGCCAAAATTATCTTATTTTTTTTACTTTGAGCACAAATTGCCACATCATAAAGCCCAATAATAGGCTCATTAAAATTCTTGAATCTAATTACTCACGTTCACCATCCAATTCAATTAAATCTTGCAATTTTTTTATACAAACCCTAACCCTCATATTTCCAATAAATTATAGCAACGCATCCTTCCGGAACTATCCCTATTATATATTAAGTAAGTGTTATTTCTAATATGTTTCATAAGTGTTTGGTAATGCATTCTGAAATGGGGTGCTTGGCATTATGATGATTATTTTTATTGTTGTGATAATTGGTTAATTAGCTTGTTTGTGAAATAATTTCTTAAAGCACAAAATGTAGAAGAGAAAACGCATTTAGAAGATAGTAATACCTAAAGAAGTAGTAGTTGCATTCTTGTTTGTGAAATAATTTCTTAAAGCACAAATTTTTTGTTTAGGGAACTTGTGTTTTAATTTAGCAAAATGCCGAATAGAGAATTACAATATATGTAACTGTAACATTTTCTTGGTTGCACGTACAATACTCATATATAATATCTGTACAATGTGAGATGCATGCTTTCTGGACAAAAATAGTGTTTTCAAGTTTAAATATGTCTTTTTAATTATTGTAAAATGCTTTCATACTTGCAGTAATATAGTGGATTTCAAGGCTATCGCGTAACATTTTTCTCTTCGTGTTTCATCGTCCAAATTAATAAACTGTTTGGTGTAGCAGCTATGCCTTCTACGTTTCCAACAGCATGAATAAGAAGCCCATTGGTCCAAACACTTTGAACCAATAAATCCAACATTTATTTCTATTCTGGTTGTACACACTTACAAAAATGTCAGACCACATTCCTTTCGAAATCCAAGCTGAAATCATGAAAAAGCTTCCTGTCAAATCTCTGATTCGGTTCAGGTCAGTTTCTAAACCATGGAAGTCACTTATTGAGAGCTCGAACTTCATAAACAACTACCACATCAACAACACACAGCCTCAACATCGCCTTTTTGTACAATACAATTTAAATAAAGAGCAAAAGTATATCTCGATTACAGATGACAATACTTTCCCCAACCAGAAATCTTCCCTAACTTTTCCCGGTCCCCTTAGCATACTAGGGAGAGTTTTAACACTCAGTTCTATGAATGGATTGTTGTGTTTTTACGGTGTACGACAAGATGTAGCAGGACATAGTAAGATGGTTGTTCTTTGGAATCCTACTGTCAGGAAATCGGTTGGAATTCCTATTCCTAATGCTATGCGTGGACATAATTATATTGGTTTTGGGGTTTGTCCCAACACTAGCGACCCTAAGCTTGTTAGAATTAATACTATTGGTTATGAGGTTGTTAGTTGGGAAGTTGAGGTTTATAGGTTAAATACACGTATTTGGAAAACTGTATCAAACTTTCCTCCTGCTTTTAAACCTTGTCATTTGAAGGATGATCATCAAGTTTTTGTTGGAGGGTTTATTTATTGGAGTGCGTTTGATAATATTAGATTGGGTGATAAAATTATTACGTCTAATTTGATTGTATCGTTTGGTTTAAAGAATGATGAGTTTGGTGATATGTGTCTTCCGGATAGGTTAGTACACTCAGATAATAATTTAAGGGTCGCAAAGGTGTATGAGTCACTTGGTTTGCTTGAGTACTACCGTGATGATGGTGATCATACACTGTCTTGTGGTGTATGGGTAATGAAGGAGGGTGTTGCTAAGTCGTTTACTAAGATGTTCATTATTAAGCCACCACCCGTACCAGATCATTTGTTGGAATTATATAGAGTACTAGAGTTTAGAAACAATGGTGATGCTATCATTGAATATTTTACTTTTTATGACCTTTTTGAATCTGAAGTTTATAGATCTCTACTTGAAGTTTATGAACCATGCTCAGGACACACAAATGGCCTTGGGATTAATGGAAAATGTGATTCATTCTCAGTAAAGTCGTACATGGAAACGCTACTCCTGCTTGATCACTCAGATTCTGTCATTCATTGACAACGATGCAAAGGTATAGAGATCAAATTTCTAGTTACACATTCAGCTATTCAACTATTCCTTATGCATTGTTTAGGTTATTATACAGATGATGCATTTTTTTAACTTGTTTTCATTTCTATCAGGTGAGTGGCAGCACTTAAGTGTTTATGCGTCTTGTTGAGTTTAGCTCAATGGTGGGGGTTCCTCTTTGGAGTGTTTTTCTATATACACGTACACTTGTAAGTCTAGGGTCATTTAGGACGATTAATGCTTTAGTCAGAATTGCCGTTTCAGTGTCGTTGCAATTCCTATCTTGCTAGTTTTGTTATTTATATAAATGCTGTAACAAACATGCATTACATATAAACTGATGCTTGTGATCATTAGGTAATGCTTTTATTCTTAAATGACAAGATACATGTTTTGATTCTGATCGATCTTCAATACAAACGTACAGCATCAACTCGTGGTATGTTTCTATTGCTGGGATTTCGGTGTCTATTGTTCATTTCCCTGTGTAATCTACCTTGATGAATATGTTGATCTATGTGCAGCTATATGATGAAACTTTCATGAGTCATCATCAAACCAAATCATGTCCAAATCTGACTTATATATTAGCATATCAGCGGGGCCTAAAAAACACAAGGAATTAAGCTAAACAATCTAATGTTGCATGACTTTGGTAGGAGGTAATTAATCATTTGCCGTTAACAAATAGGTGATGACTAATTAGTAGGAGGTAATCATTTTCCGTTAACAGAGGACGGCCAAAGATATCGAGGCCTTTGATGTTACACTTGATTGATTATTGTTGTATATCAAGATCACGGAATTCACCAAATCGCTCTCAATTACTTTTTTATCTGTGCTTGTTTGATAGATTGATTAGTATGAACTTACATTTATACTTCAATATCTTGACTTGAAGATATTGATTATGAAACCCTGTGACGATTGTGGTGTGCAACCAAGGTACCAAGGCATTTACCATTTTTCTAACCTTTAAGCTGAAAAATGTTGATCGATCCACGTTCACCGCATTTACCAACATTTTTATATTTCACCGGGTACCCTTTACACAAAAATAAAAAAGGTACCAAGGCGGAGTGCTAGGTGCAAGAGTTTATAGCATGTATGCAGAGAACACTTCTAACCTTTAAGCTGAAAAATATTGATTGTTATTCACTCTTAGCCAAATCTCTGTTATTTACATTACCAAATCTGAATATATACATCTAGTCATATCTTTATATCGTATTCAGGACATTTGGTTATAAGCATATAATTTTTTATCTTCGTTCTTTAATGGATGTAATATTCTTGTGTTCTTTGAGTCTATAGTGATCGCCAATAATGTTTTCAATCTTGAAATCGTTAAATTTTTCTTGTTTTTATGTTTCATTAGTTGAAATGCATAATCATAGTGGCATTAAATGATACGTTACCATCATCTCCTTTCATTAGAGTGTTTAATTCGTTCAGTCTTTATTTTATTTTCTTGTTAAAAATGTAGTCTAGCAATTTTCATGTACCATTGTTGTTTTATAGTAAGGCTTTTGGTTTTAAACATGGAAATTATGAGACGCCATTTATATATCTTTAGATTGTTATCTTCTATATCACACATCTTGTTGCAATGCGTAAACATATAAACATATAGACCTCGTTAACAACATAGAGTACTAGTTTTCGTATATTCAAGGACTAATTTTTATTCTGTTTTTCTCTAAAGATAGTTAAAAAATAAAAAAAATAAATAAATAAATAAATAAATAAATAAATTAATGTTGTCCAAATTGTAATCCTATTTAGAATCCAAAAATCAAATTAAAATAACACACTCCTAATAGAAGAAGAAGGAAAAAAAAAAGTTCTCTTATAGGTTTTGTATTCGATGCTCTGATGCCCTTCACGGTAACTATGCATGTGACAAATCGCGTAACATTATCATTAAAAGGGCATAGTGACGAGGTTTTAGTTCACGATCTTCGTTTACACTCTAGTCATTATACACGCGTATAATATATTCCACATGATGATTTTTCTTATTATGCAACACTAGACACGCGATCAACAAACTTGTTTCACATATATTTCTTTACCATGTTAAGTTAGTAGAACTACCTTTATTATTGTGATGTTTAGGTTATGGTTGAATTTTTCGACGCGATAAACTAAGAGAATCAGGTTTGTGTTGAGATATTTCAATCTGGCATCCTGTTAACCTGGACATGACATAAATTGTCGCCTCTAATTAGCCGCTGATTCTAAAAGGCCTCCAAATTACTATTCTATTGCCGCCGAAGCGTTTTTTAAACGAGATTATGTCATTCGTTGGATCAAAAGCACTTTCAATCTTGTCCATTGTAAATCCATAATTATCTATATTTAACAAACTTGAGCCAATATCTCTCTTACATACATGTGCAAATTATAAATCTTAGAAACAAACCATGCATACATGTGTACATTAGATATATTAGAAACAAACCATGCATCTTAGCTCCTTATTACACGCATCTGAATCTTATCTATATCTTCATTGCTTATCTTTTTGAAATTCAACTTTTGAAGATCAATATTTTGGCGCCTAAAATGGCCTTATAAATAGATAACTCATAATCACCTTCATTTCATTCATTCACATGCAATCCCTAGCAAAACAGCAAGCGAGACCTTTTTAGACAAGCACAATAGAGGTATGAATCAGATGCTTCTTTCGTATGAACAGCAAGCCCGAAAAGACAATGTCGATCTTCATGTTCATGAGGTAACACTCCTTCCTACACTTTCATTTGTTTCAAAAATATATTTATTCGTATAAAGGCGTAATGTTAGTTTCCATCTTTAAAAAACAGCATGACGACAACATGAAGCTTGATACCCAACCCTTGGTTGATTAGGTGATTCGCGACTTTATGAAAAGGAAAAGGAAAGCAAACTTGGCGACACGGAAATGGAACGATGTTATTGAAATCGAAAGTTCAGACGATGAGACGATGAGAACCTTTTCGATGGAGATGATGACACTCTGGATGATACTCTTGATGATGTTTTTTCAATGTCCACTATAAAGAGGAAGAAAAGAAACCAAGTTTTCGTGTATAGCTGCAATAAAATTTACTATTTGATTGACGAAAATGATGAAAACGAAGATGATATTTTGTTGATCAATATTTAGTTGATTTTCAATGTTTTAATGTCTTTGTCGATGATTTATTCACGTACTTTTGTTTAATGCTTATTCGGTACAACCATAGGTTGAATTCCTTATGGTATTGGGTTTTTTAGTGAATAAATGTTATTTTGGCCACTTATGTGTTAATGCAACAATTGTTACTTATACGTGTTCATTTTTACTCACCTTATATCACAATTTGGTTAAGTACCGTGTTTGGCAAAGTCATGTATATTCAATCGTATGATCATTTGGATCATATTAGTGTAAACATTGCATTTTAGTCTGAATGAGTCATGTTAAAGCAAATATAATTATATATGATTCTTTAAAGTTATAATATAGTTTATAGCTAAGTTACATTACCATATACTTATGCAGTTTCTCAACATGTGTATCTATCGTTTAAACGGTGTACAAATTTAATCGACGGCATACACATGGTTGCCATATTAATATTAGACTATCAGTATTATATGTAATCTATATACATGAATGTACGTTTTATTTATACTATCAGTATTATATGTAGAATTGCTATCAACATATGAGATGGACACTTGGAATACCCATTAGTTTATCTAACTGCAATACATTATAGTAATATATGTAGAATGGTATTAGTCATACGAGAAGACAACATACACTTGAATACAAATTAGATTGATACACATTAGTTTAAAATTTTGCAGCCGAAGCGTTTTTTAAACGAGATTATGTCATTCGTTGGATCAAAAGCACTTTCAATCTTGTCCATTGTAAATCCATAATTATCTATATTTAACAAACTTGAGCCAATCCGAAAACACCTTCCAGCAGAGACTTAACTTTGGACGAAAGATGAATCGAAGAAAACCATAAGTTCCAATCCGAAAATGATGACACAACCTGCCAATCTAACTCCCACCAACGACATATCCGATGAAAGATGCTCTGAGCCAAATCACATCCAAATAGAGCATGGTTGATGTTCTCCTCCGAAGATAAACATAAAGGACATGTAGAAGATTCCAATAAAGGACATGTAACTAAGGGTGTTAATCGTGCCGGGTTTGTCGGGTCATTTCGGGCTGAAGCTGAAAAAATCATACCCGAACCCGACCTATTTAGAACTCGATTTAGTCAGGTCCATGTCTATTCAGGTACGAATCAACCTGCGTAAAATGGTTTTAAAAAATGGCCTACTTGAGTATGTTTACACTTAATAATAATAATAATAATAATAATAATAATAATAATAATAATAATAATAATAATAATAATAATAATAATAATAATAATAATAATGATGATGATGATGAAAACATTGGCAAAGTGCTATTTTGGTGTCATTGAGAAAGACCTTGTTGCTAAGTACTCGCTAAGTCCAAGGCAGTTGGCTATTCTCAGTTGCATTCGTGCCCCGCATGCACATGATTTTCTTTTCATCATCCCTATTGATGGTTTGGGGCAGAGGATGAATCATCGCCAATTTCGATCGGTTTTGTGTTATAGGCTTGCTATACCTATGTTACTGAAGGTAGTCTGTGCCCGAGCTGCAATGTGTATCGTATGGACCAATGGGGAGATCATGCAGTTCACTGTTCTAGTGAGGTGGGTGTGAAGTTCAGGCATAATCTGGTTCGTGATATTCTCGTTGATATATGTTCCAAGGCTGGGATTATGGTACGTAAGGAGGCTCCTATGGGTTTTCTTTCAGAAGATGGGAAGAAGCTACGTCCTGCAGATCTTTTACTTTTTAATTGGCTCCAAGGTAGAGATGCGTGTCTGGATGTGATTGGAATCTCTCCGTTTGCTGGTGTAGGGGCGACTTCGTGGTCTCCTGGGGTAGCATTGCGTAACGCTGTGAAGAAGAAAAAGAGGAAATATGCGTTTAAATGCGAGGACAATGGTTACAAGTTCGTTCCATTTGCTTTCTCTACATTCGGTGATTTCGATAAGGAGGCTTTAGACACACTTTCACGTATTAAGTCTATTGCCATTAGCCACTCCAATAATGTTAAAGTGGTGGTTTTATTTTTCATAGAATAAGCTTTTGTATTCAGAAAGGGGTGGGAGCTCAGCTTGTGTCTAGACTCCCATCTAACTTTGTGTAAGCTTTTTATGTATTAATGAATCGAAAACTATAATAAAAAAAATAAAATAAAAATAATAATAATAATAATAATAATAATAATAATGATAATAATAAACCTTGTTCAGGTTAAGTTAATCGAATCGACCAGAACCCAACTTAGCAAATATTTTCAACCCGATACCCAACCCTATTTAGTATTCGAGTTACTCGAATTGACCCGAATAATCCAGATAAACTTAATCCTCCCACTCAGCTCGGGTCAACTTTCTTTAACACCCCTAATTGTAACCGATTTCCACTAGTAAAAACAATCCTAGCAATGTAGCAAGTACTTAGTAATTTATAGATATGAGTTGTATAACAAAAAGCCCAACAAAGGCCCATTAGAAAAGTAACTCATCCAGCCAGCCACCGCCTGACATATATATATAGATCTCATCCACCTATATATACCCCCAATTCATCTCCTCATATATATATAAATCGCCTCTTTCAAATTCCATTCCGCCAATCCATCCTTCCATTCTTTCAATTCCATCAGACCCTTATTATTAAATCATCAACTGTATATCCAATTTTATAAAAAACCAAAAAAAAAAAAAGAAAAAGAAAAAAAAGCAAACCCTAATTTATTTTATAAAATTTAAAAGTGTTTGTATATAAGTTATTGTTATTAATATTGTTGTACTAGTGTGTGTAAGTGAGTGAAAATGATGATGGGTGAAGGGAGTAGTAGTAGAATGATGATGGGTGAAGGAAGTGAACCTGTTGATCATGCTAGGCATCCTTCTGGAATTGTCCCTACTCTTCAGTAAGTTTCTTGCTTTCGATTCGTCGATTTTTACGCGATTTCGGGTGTTTCAGGAGTGTTTGGTTATGGGTTTTCAAAGGGGGTGTTTTGTTTTCAAAAGGGGTGTTTGGCATTGTAGTTTAGGAAGTAAGTTTACGCGATTATGGTGTAGGGGGTTTAGGAGTGTTTGTAAGTGATTATGTTGTATGGATTGATAGATTAGCTGTTGTTGTGAGATGGGTTGTAGTTAATTAGTATCATCTTTTTGAAAGGAGGTGTTTGGCATTATGGTTTGTAAGTTCGTTATAGGATGGTTTGGAATTGGATAAAGTAACTAGGTTTGATATGAATATGGTTTATGTTGATTATGATATAAAGTTGTCGTCTTTTTGAAAGGAGGTGTTTGGCATTATGGTTTGTAAGTTCGTTATAGGATGGTTTGGGATTGGATAAAGTAGCTAGTTTTGATATGAATATTGTTTCTGTTGATTATGATATAAAGTTGTCGTCTTTTTGAAAGGTGGTATTTGGCGTTGTGGTTTAGAAAGTGATTGTATGATACGGGGTGATTGGAAATTGGGTGATTAACTCTTGTTGTGAAATGGGTTGTGATTGATAATGATAAAGTTATCGTCTTTTTGTTAGCTTTTTTATGTTGTGATAGTCAAAATGTACGTTATTTGTAGTTCTGATAATATAATTCTATGCATTTTTTGAAGATGTGATTATCGGCTTTTTGGTTTGTAAGTGATTGTATGATATGTAATTATTGGAAATTGGGTGATTAACTATTGTTATGAAATGGGTTGTGATTGATAATGATAAAGTTATCGTCTTTTTGATGTTGTGATGATTTTGAATAATCAATTCATTAGTCTTTTGATGTTGTGATGATCAAAGTATTAGCTTTTTGTAATTTTTGAGTTTTCTGATGTTGTCATTGTGGTTTAGAAAGTGATTATATGATTTATGGGGTGATAGGAATTGTATTGTGTGAGATGGTTTGTAGTTGATTTCGATAAAATTATCATCTTTTTGAAAGGAGCTGTTTGGCATTTTGTTTTGTAAGTCGGCATAGGATGATTTGAAATTGGATGAAGTAACTTTTGAAAGGGGGTGTTTGGTGTTTGGTATTGTGGTATAGAAAGTGATTTTTATATGATATGGAGTGATTGGAAATTGGGTGATTTAACTCTTGCTGTGAAATGGGTTTTGGTTGTTAATGATAAAGTTGTCGTCTTTTTGTACTTGTGATGATGATCAGATTATTAGCTTTTTTATGTTATGATGATCAAATTGTATGTTATCTGATGTTGTGATGTTCAAAATATGCTTTTTGTACTTCTGATAATAAAATTCTGTGCTTTTTTGAAGATGTGATTATCGGCTTTTTGAATTGTAAGTGATTGTGTGATATGTAATTATTGGAAATTGAGTGATTAATGTTGTTGTGAAATAGGTTTTGGTTGATAATGATAAAGTTATCGTCTTTTTGATGTTGTGATGATTTTGATATACGTTTTCTGTTGTTGTGATGATCAAGATATTAACTTTTTGAAATTTATGATGTTGTCATTGTAGTTTTGATTCAGCTTTATGATGTTGTGATGGTCGATTTATTCCCTTTTTGATGTTGTCGTGATAAATATATATTTTTTTTTGCAGTTGTGGTTTAAGTTTTTTATCGTTGTCATAACAATCTATGTCAGCATTTTGATCTTGTGATTTAAGTTTTACTTGTAGATGGCTTCTAACTAATGAGATAATGATTCTTAGAAACATTCATTTCAAACAACTAGATAATGAGATTGTTTTCTTAACGGCAACAACAACAACAACAAACCCAATCCCGCCGGGGCAGGGAATGAGATTGTTTTCTTATTATACTTAACACTAGAAAGTAGAAACTGATCACTTGCAAGTGCTAACACGTTGTAAAGATAGCAATCACTTCTAAAGCAATGCATTATGAAGATAGTAATCAATTTGAAAGTGCAAAGCCAAACTCCCCCTAAAGATGTAGTTGCATTTTGGTTTT
Organism: Artemisia annua; assembly: GCA_014162995.1. Taxonomy (NCBI): domain Eukaryota; kingdom Viridiplantae; phylum Streptophyta; class Magnoliopsida; order Asterales; family Asteraceae; genus Artemisia; species Artemisia annua. Next base: position 42,940 of record LBNU01016147.1, read on the forward strand.
GAAATGACGTTGCTTATGTAAGTTGTATGGTTTCCAGGGTAGGTCAATGTGTCATCTCATCTCATTACAGAGCAAATTGCCATGTTATATAACCATAGATCTTTGAATCTTGAATTCTACGCATAATGTAGTTTAACCACTTATTATGTGGTGCCGTCTGATGTAATTGTAGCCTTTGTATGTTGCTCTTGTGATATCTGTAAAACTTGCAGCTTTCTATACAAATAGGTTTTTCGAGTTTAGATATGTTCTGATCATATGTGCAATTCTTTTACACTTGTAGAAATATAGTGTCTACTGTCAATCTGGAGTGCAAATTGGATTTGAAGGCTATCGCATTACAGGCTCGAAATGCAGAATACAACCCAAAGGTATGCTGGTCTATATATCAATTGTATTCATCATTTGAAATGCTAATGACATCCATATATATGATTGTTCTTTTTGTGAACTGCAGCGTTTTGCTGCTGTTATTATGAGGATAAGAGACCCAAAAACGACAGCATTGATTTTTGCTTCTGGGAAGATGGTGAGTTTTCCAGTTTTAATGCAATATTGTTTAAAAATTGTCATCTGAATTTTAAAACTATAGAACTATTCTAGCGTTGAACTTATGCAAGACACTTTATAAATCATATCCATCATCTTTTTTATTCTATCTTGTTTCTTCAGGTCTGTACCGGAGCAAAGAGTGAACAATCATCAAAATTGGCAGCGAGAAAGGTACACGAACATTGTAAAAAAATATTAATTAAATGCAGAACCCTCACAACCATAGTATAAAACAATCTCATAAAACTACTATTACCGTGCTTAAAGACTTCATTTTTGTTCTCAGTATGCTCGAATCATACAGAAACTTGGTTTCCCAGCAAAATTTAAGGTAAGACACTCGCGCTCTGGTGTTCTTTGCTTCTATATAGTTCGTCTATCGTACATGGTATTTTGTTACTTAATCATATTGTTTTTGGTATACGCTTGTAGGATTTCAAGATCCAGAACATAGTCGCGTCGTGTGATGTGAAATTCCCGATCAGACTCGAAGGACTTGCATTCTCTCACGGTGCTTTCTCAAGTGTAAGTTCACCTTTGAGTCTGTATGATTCGTTAAACAAACTCAACTCAATGTTTTGTGGGTCTGTGAATTTTCTTTTGCTAATAATTTGACGCGGTGGATTGGTGGTATAGTATGAGCCTGAACTTTTCCCTGGACTGATTTACCGGATGAAGCAACCTAAAATCGTGTTGCTCATTTTTGTTTCCGGGAAAATCGTTCTTACCGGTGCTAAGGTGAGTTGACTCAATCTTGTCATTATTTATTATTAACGTATAGCGCTGTATTTTTATTTACTTAACTTTACTCCTTTTGGTTGTGCTTACAGGTCAGAGATGAGACATACACTGCCTTTGAGAATATATATCCCGTGTTGACTGAGTTCAGAAAAGTTCAACAATGGTATGTCATTTTTCATAGAAACTTGAATTATGCATTCTCATTTTTCCCTTGGCTTGTGTCAAGAACACGTTCTGATCTGTGCATTTAAATGTTATGCAGATTTTGTAATGGGATGATAAAAAAAAAAACATCCCATTTCCAGAAATGTCTTAAATTCGGCACCTGAAATCCCTATCACAGACAGCAAATATGGGAGGAAAGCTACAGAAACTGTTAAGTTATGTCCATTGAAAAAATATCCACACGAAAAAAGTTGTGTAATTGAGAACTGGCATCTTAATGCTATTCAATGTTTTGGTAGAGAGTAGGTTTTTCCATTTGTTATAATGTTTCATAGACAATTTTTGGGTATCTTCCTGTTTTTTCAAGAGCTTGAATAAAATGGACTCTTTGTCAATCATGTTCATTTTCAAGTTTCAAATATAAAGTTAAATGGTCGTGCTCTGTTAATGTTTCGACCTTCGAACAACTTTGTTACCTTTACCGGCCAGAAATATTAATGTTACCAATTTGAAAGCCACAACGTTAGTGGTTCATGTAGTCTTGTTTGTTGAGTTGTGGGTCATAACTCGTATAGCGCAGTTGATTTAAAGATGGTTCATGAATATCAGTTGTTAGTTACAAGCAGCATAGAATTTGTTGGTTTAATGATGCGGCGGAAAGCAAAAACTCCATTCACTTAAAATTTGCAGCAGCGCAGAACCTCATTCCACGAGTACGTATAGATACACAAAGTAAAACAGTATCATACTTATTCTAAAACTTAAGGAGAAACTTGTATTGCAAATTCCCGATTCCCGCCCTGCTTTTCTAGATCAATTGTCTGTGGTACAAAGAACTAAAACACAACCCCTACTAGATGATCTAAATTTACAAGGCAGTATTACACCGCTTTACTCGCTAAAGGAAGAAAAAGAACCAACATAGAACATAGATATAGAAAGGCACAAAAACAAGGGAAAATGAAACACCAAAAGTGACAATATAAAGAAGAAACAAGAAACGCTAGCACAGAAAAGGGATGAAAAGAGAACACTGTTATAAAGCTAGCTATTGCACTAGTCAATAGTAATTATTGTTCAAACCATTTGCACATTGAATCCCACATAGGTTGGAGAAAGGAAATGTTCATAGGTTATATACCCTAATGTATACCCATCAAGCATGATTAGATTAATATTATTCTCACACAAGCAGATATGAAATCCACTAACTCCGATTAGTGGGTTACATATATCAGGTGTGAACATGTGTATTAACTCTTAACTTTTTCACAATTACTAGTAACTATCGTAGAATATAACTCCAAATTTTACATATCATGTTTGGACATGTGTATTAACTCACTTTTTCCTATTCTATAACAATTAACTCTCTCATAGAATAGAACTCCAAATTTTATATGAAAATATAAACAATTTACTCCAAAGACAATACCCGAATCCATGTTCTCACATCATCATATTCATCATGTTGCTACCAGATAAAATGCCATTTTGGTAGTTCTCAGTACTTTGTTACATAATTCTCAAATTTTACAGACTATTTGATAAGATGTCTAAATGAAATATAAAACTGGCTTAGTTGAGTCAATGTAAAAGTTTGTGGCCAAAAATTATGAGAATAAGAGCATATGAACACAAATTTTAATTTTTCAAACGGACAACTTCATACATTTTACTTTCTCATTATTAGCTAAGTACCACGTCAACCTCTTGAAAATGGAGGGCTTTACCCGGTTTGAATATGTGTGATGGGTTCAAAGCCAGTGGATTAGTCGGCCAAAAGATCGGAACCATGGTTACCCAGAAAAAGGTATGACTTAGTTTACCCGATTTGACCAACTAATGAACATACAAAGTTGAGTAAGCAAGTTTGCAAAAGAGAGATCCAAATTGACATCAATCGAGAATGTCAAATATTAGCCAAAAAACAGCATAAATTTTATCGGTTAGAGATGCGACGTAAGCAAAATCTACAATCACTTCAAAAAATTTGCTAACACAAAACTAACTTCAAATTTGCAGCAGCACATGAGACTCATTCTACAATCAGTCACAAGTCGCTACACAAAGTAAAACTATTCTAAAACTTCAGAAGAAACTTTTATTGCACATACCTCATTTCTGCCCTGCTTTTCTAGATCAATTGTCGTAGTACAAACAACTAATACACAACCCCTACGAGACGATCTAAATTTACAAGGCAGTTATACACCGCTTTACTCCTTCACAGAAGAAAAAGAACCAACATAGATCATAGATATAAAAAGCCACAAAACAAAAACAAGGGAAAATAAAAGACCAAAAACAACAAAATAAAGAAACAAGAAACCCAGACATAGAAAATGTATGAAAAGGAGAAACACTGATACAAAGTTGCACGGAGTCAATGGTAAATATTGTTCTTTCTGATGAAAACTATTTCCAAATTCAATCCCACATAGGTTGAAGAAAGGAAATTTTTTTAGGTTATATACCCTCTACAAAGTTAATATTATGGTCTCATACATTCTTTTGTAGTTCAGCTAAATAAAAACAATTAGTGGATTACAAATAGGATGTTTGGAGATGTGTATTAACTCGTAACTTTTTACAGTTCATAGAACTTTGTTGCAAAATTCTCAAATTTTACACATCTCGTGTTTGATAAGATGTCAAAATGAAATATTACCAACAAAAATTGACTTAATAGTTTCGCTTTAACATGTGACTGATTATTGGAACTCATGTATTTGATCTTATCTAGTTAAGTAGACTGAACTAGGAGTATCTTGTATCCTATAAACACAAGCGTTAAGTAAAAAGTTTACGTCCATCTTCGAGAAAAGTTAAGAGTTCCAGTTTATAACCAGGAGGAGCTGTTTAGACAACATGAGTTAAAAGACTGCACCACCCCAGTACCCCTTTCTTTGGCCGTTCCGTCATATCGTATTGTATCTTGGTTCTGCAGATTTGTACTGGTGCAAAAAGCGAACATCATCGAATTTTGCAGCAAGAAATAACCAATCTTTGTACTTGGTTTTTAGTTTTGGTTTACACATAATTTCATTTGGTGGATTGGTGGTGTGATACTATGAGCCTGAGTTATTCTCTGAACTAATTTACCGGATGAAGCAACCTAAAATCGTGTTGCTCATTTTTGTTTCCGGAAAAGTTGTTCTTACTGGTATGTAAATAGTTCACATCAGTCTCGTTTGTAAAACAACCCACGATTTAAAGGGGATAATATAGGCACGTAAAAAGCAACTTCAAAACTGTAGCAGCGAACAAGCCTCAGTACACNCAGCTTAAAATCACTCATTTTTTAAACCCCAATAACCAATTAACTAACTTTTTAAATAGCCTATAAAAGTTTAAAACTTTAATTTAATCAAGTAATAATTATTAACAAACTAATCATAAACCCAATATTAAAATCACAACTTTAATCCAATCAAGCTAAAAAATCTCAGCTTAACATAACTAATTTTCAAAACCAATTAACTAACTTTTAACTAATTAATCATAAACCCAATAATTATCAGCTAATTAAAAACAAACCCAATTCAGATAATCAAATCTTTAATCCAAATAAGCAAAAAAATCAGCTGAAAACAAACCAATTAACTAACTTTTAACTAACTTATCACAAACCCAATAAAAAAATCAAATCTTTAACCCTAAAAACAACAATTTCACCTCAAATAAAGCCAAATACAGACAGATCCAATAAAAAAGAACAAAACCCAATTGAGAAAAGACAAAAAGGATACGATCTGCAGAAGGAGCAACAGATGCCATGATTGGAATTGATAGATCTTGATATAGATAGATGGATAGAAGATATAAAAAGGGGAAAAAGCAAAGGAAAATATTAGACCAAAAACGATAATATAAAGAAACGGGAAACCCAAACACAGAAAAGGTATGAAAGAAAAACACTGTTAGGAAGCTAAAACACTAAATAAGAAACCAACCCATCACGACATCATAACATGGGACTTCCGATTCTGGACCCTTCTATTTTACATGCCCTCATTCCCTCGACCTCCCATTTTCTTATCCTTGTGTACTTTTTTCATCTTTGTAAAATCAAAGGATCCAACCAAACTGGGCAGCACCTTCATAAGTGGAGGCCATTGTGAATTCGTTCACGAGCGCCGCCCATTCACATTGCTAATTTAGCAAGTGCTTGCAACCTCATTAGATACCGATCCGTTCTCAGTAGGTTTGGTCTCTTCCTTGACCAACTCTGGTGCAATAGCCTCTTCCTTGTTCTTCTCAACTATGGCCGGTTTCTCTTCCCATGCCTAAAAACCCACGACATGAAGTTATTACATGCACAAACAGCATTAAGGATTAAGAAAACCAAAAATATGCATAAAAAGACACCTACCTGTTTCTGAAACTGTTGCTGCTTCGCCTTTTTCTCCTGAATCCTCTTCTGTCTCTCCTCATAGAACTCGAAATCATCTAATATGCATTGCTTGCTAGAATGATCTTTAAATATTTTAATCACCTGCAACCCATGTTCTAACTTCACCTGAACAAAATATGCATAAAACCCATTAAACATTATTCACCAACGGGTTTCAAATAGTAGATTAATAAAAGCAAACAAACTTTACAAGCAAAATACCTCTTGGGTGTCCCTGCTATTGGTTACGGGCTTGTTCTCGTTATATTCAAGGGTGATGTGTTTCAACAAGCTGTTTGGCACGTCCTTGACGATATGCCACTTTACAGGGAAGCAGCCGATCCATTTGTCTTGTTGCCAGTATTCCAAGCTTTTGTTAAAATCAACTGGACCTACCATTTCAGCAACACCCACAAATTGTCCACTGGTATTGACCTGTAAATACAAAGTCAGTGCTGTTCGTGAAAAAGAAGCTTCTTAATTGGTAACAGGAAAATGCTTACCGAAAAGAAAAGGAAAACCGGACATGGACCAGACTTTTGTTGGGCCTCCTGGTATGCAGCATCAAGCTTCTTGTTTCCATTTTGTGTACTGGACCAAACATTATACTTGATACTCTTGTGAACATCATCCTCACTGTACGACTTAATGATAAAGAACTTGGCATCTTCATAAGTGTCAGGAAATTCTGTCTGGTTGTATTGCTCTCTGTCTGGGGCAGCACTCACTTTCTCTTTCTCAACAACGTCAATATTTGGAGAAGTTCCATTTGGTCCCTTAATAGTGACTTGGGTCGGGACCTTTTGGCTCTTAATGATCCTGGCTCTAGGCCCTCTGTTAAGTTCATTCAGACCATCACTGTTTTCATTGCCGTAACCAAAGAAGCCATTTCCTCTTCCTCTAGGTTTATACTTGTTGTCCACAGTTAACCAACCGTTTGTACTATTTTGTGAGCCATAAGTACTAGAACCAAAACCAAAACCGGATCCATAGGTGTTCCGGTATTGCCCGTATAATTTGTTTGGATACATTCTATTCATATATCCACTTGCAGCATTTATTCCAGACATTGGCCTTGGACTCTGCAAAAACGAACAAACTATCAACACCAAAAGAAATAACAAATCACAATGAAAGAATAAACAGAAGCATAAAACAATAAAAACATACCACAAGATGAGAATTGGTACGGAAGTTTTGATTCTTTGAAGCAAAACCATTTGCATTTGACAAAGGGGTGGTGTTGGTATTGTTTCTAGATAGCCCATTAGAATATACTGAGCTGTCTACCCATGGAAGCGGAGAATGGACTCCGTCAAAACCATATCGTGCATCCTGGTATGTGCTTTGTGCACCCCTGTTATATGACCCGTTTGAGTTAAAGGCCGAATTCTGATACGCTGCTGGTCTCACGGGACCCTTGTTTCCATTGGCAGTAGTGTCCACGGACAAGGCTGGTTGACCAGCACCTGAGGCTTTGGACATATCGCCTTTTGGAGGGACGGTGGTTTGGTTCATTGGTTGGAAATAACTTGGGTATTGGTAATGCTGTGCTCCATAGAGCTGACCATCTTGACCCGGTGTTGGCACGGGTGAACCAGCAGGTGAGTACGGAGCATATGGTGCGTAACCGTAACCAGGATACATAAGTGACCCATTCTCCCCATAAACACCCTGATAAATTTACATATAATTAATCAGCATATATAAATAAAGTAATAATGTAACTTTTAATAAGCTCGTCACAATTTAATTACGAAAAGGTATGTTCTTACGTGAGACATATCAACTCCGTCAGTGTTCATGTATCTTGAATAGTCCTCCCAGTCGCTGGTGGTACCATCATAACCTAGAACAAAAACATCATTAAGATACCTTTTTATAGTACCATAAAAGCTACACCTTTTCTCACTGCATATACCAAAAGCTACAAATTATTTCTAAGTGTATACCTGGATAGTAATAAGCAGGAGGAGTATAAGCATTGGGAAAATACGCCACGGTTGGATCCGCGTAATCAGGTATAATTGGAGTAAGGGACCGATCAAATGGTTGGCTTTGACCATTCCCATTGACACCTGAGTCAACTGAGGGCTGCAAAGCACACAAACCACAAAATCAATATCTAACAATCTCAACCGGTATTAAACAAACACAATTAACACAAAAAGAATTACACAATGCCGCATGAAGCTAAACAAAAGTACTAAACCCTCACCTTCTTAGCAGCCTCTGAGACTTCCAAAGTCTTGGGTTGCGAATCGATGGAAAGATTCTTTAGCAAATCAGCAGCTTCTGTGGAGAAATGAATGAAGGATATCCAACTTTTTTCCAAATTTTGTCTACCATTAACAATAACTTTACAGCGCGAAAATACCATCAAAATATAACAAGCATAAATCCGATAGAACATATTTAGCTGATAAATCACCCAAATCAAGATCCAATACAAACACTTAGAATAAAACAGCAAAATTAAACAAAACTCTATAAAAAAAATATACTTAAACTCAATCAAGCTAAAATCTCAGTTTAACATAACTAACTTTTAAATCTCAGTAACAACTGAACTAACTTTTAGCTAAATACTCATAAGCCCAATAAAAAAATTAACACTTTAATCCAATCAAGCAAAAAGCTCAGCTTAAATCACTCATTTTTGAACCCAAATAACCAATTAACTAACTTTTTAAATAACCCTATAAAAGTTTAAAACTTTAATTTAATCAAGAAATAATTATCAGCTAATTAATCATAAAGCCAATATTGAAATCAGAACTTTAATCCAATCAAGCTAAAATCTCAGCTTAACATAACTAATTTTCAAAACCCAATAATTATTATCTAATTAAACACAAACCCAATACAGATAATCAAATCTTTAATCCAAATAAGCAAAAAAATCAGCTGAAAATCAACCAATTAACTAACTTTTAACTAACTTATCATAAACCCAATAAAAAAATCAAATCTTTAATCCAAATAAGCAAAAAAATCAGCTGAAAACAAACCAATTAACTAACTTTTAACTAACTTATCACAAACCCAATAAAAAAATCAAATCTTTAACCCTAAAAACAACAATTTCACCTCAAATAAAGCCAAATACAGACAGATCCAATAAAAAAGAACAAAACCCAATTGAGAAAAGACAAAAAGGATACGATCTGCAGAAGGAGCAACAGATGCCATGATTGGAATTGATAGATCTTGATATAGATAGATGGATAGATAGATATAAACCCTAATTAAAAATTGGGTTTTTTTTTTTTTTAAGGGGAACCCTAAATATGGTTTATGAGAGAGAGTAGTGATGAATGAGAGCCGCCACAAAAATGAAGTGAGAGGGGTTTTGAAGCAAGAGGTTTTGAACCATTTAAAAAAGTGGTGATTTTAGTGATTCCACATCATCATTTGTTCTTGTTGGACTGTTTGGTACCTATGGTTTTTATATGTGTCTGTTTTTGACACATTTGTTTTGGTTTTGTTGATGTGTTTGTTGTGTTAGATGAACGGATAATGTTTTTTCCGTTCGAGTTATTTATATGTACGTAGTTTAAGCGGGGTTTTTGTGACCGTTTCTGACTTTTTTTTGTTGCGACATAAAAGTGTGTAACGGGTAATATTTGAACGTTAAATTTATTATGAAGAAATCAGGATGTTATTCCTTTTCAGGTTATTTATATGTATGTGGTTTAAGCGGGGTTTTGTGACCGTTTCTGACTTCTTTTAGTTGCAACATAAGAGTGTTTAACGGGTAATATTTGAATGTTAAGCTTATTACGAAGAAATCGGGAAGTTATTCCTTTTCAGGTTATTTATATGTACGCGGTTTAAACGGATATTTTGTGACCGTTTCTGATTTTTTCGGTTGCAAAAAAAAAATTGTGTAACAGGTAATATTTGAATGTTAAACTTATTATGAATAAATCAAGATGTTATTCCTTTTCAAGTTATTTGTATGTACGCGGTTTAAACGAAGGTTTTGTGACCATTTCTGACTTTTTCAGTTGCAACATAAAATTGTGTAACATGTAATATTTGAACGTTAAACTTATTGTGAAGAAATCAGATAATGAGGTGCCAGTGGTTATGTTCTCTTTTAGACTTTCAAAAATGAAGAAGAAAAACTAGTAGTACAATTATATCGTATAGGAATGTTTGTAGCACAAAACGTACTTTTAAGTAATTGCTCCATATATCATGTATGTGTCTATATGAAAAAGGATTCATGTTATGAAGTTGATTATTATTTGTGCAATTGGTACTTTGAACTTGGAACGAGAGAAAAAAATTGACGATACTTCTTAAAAAAAAAAAAAAAAAAAAAAAAAAAAAAAAAAAAAAAAAACAAACCAAAAACCCTTATGTACCCTCAATCCCAATAAGTATTATAAGTATTATATATTTCATTGTGTTGGTAAGTTTTGCAAAATCTCATTTATCTCATTTAATAATGTTTTATTTGGCTTTATTGATTGATATGATATATTCTAAAGTCAATACCTTTTGCACAATCTCATTTATCGGAAGTATAAAGATTATAAAATTCAAGTTTTGGTGTTTTTAACTATTTAACAACTTTTATAATTGTAATGAATGATAACTCGTATTAATGTTATTTCTTAAAAAAATAATATATTTTGTTATATTTAATGATAACATAATTAATTTAAAAAAAAATGCACTCAGACACTCTACTATATAACACACCATTATCGGTGTTATGTTCGGAAGTATAATGATTATAAATTTATTTTTTTGTGCTTTTAACTATTTAACACCTTTTATAATTGCATTGCATGATAACTCATATGAATGTTATTTCTTAAAAAAAAATAGTAGACTTTGTTTATATTTAATGATAACATAATTACTTTTTAAAAAATGCATTCACACACTCTACTATATAACACACGGTTTGTGTGAGTTGATGAGTTGATTGATAAAAACGAGTAATCCAAAAATTGTTGATATTATTATTGAGCAAGTTTCTAACCAACATGAGAGTAATATAATTATAGTATTTTATTTATTGTCCGTATTTCAATTCAAATGGGTGTCACGTAAAACTACAATGTATTAGTGAAACATTCTCAAAAATTCAGTCAATAAGGAGTCTACACCTCAAATGTCGTCTACCAAGAAGTTTCATTGTAATTTTTCATTTTCAATTTCTTTAAATGTTTTTAAACTTTATTTGATACATTTTAAAAATTGTTCGTCCAGTTAAATTATTGTATGCCCCAAACTTTTTCAATGACATTTTGATTAGTTTACTTTGTATGCATACACGTTACATGAAATATTTAACAAAAATATCACAACTATAACTGTTTGCCGCTATAAATCCGAATGTCATAGGCACAACTACTTTAAAGTTTAAACTAATGCCTGATACAAGTTGGACAATGTAGTCGATGATATTTTCCATGTATCAGGACTCAAAAGTAAAATCATTTTAAGCTTTTGTCGTAATAAATAAGTTTTAAGTATAAGACTAATGCTAATGGTGATAACTTTTTCACCCAAGCAACCCCGCCACCTCAGCGTCACCTCAGCTTTCTCTCTCTACCCCAACCATAACTAACTAGTGGTGACCTCAAAAACGACCACAAGTTTTTTTTTTTTTTTTTTTTTTTTTTTTTTTTCCTTCTTTTGAAATTAAAATTTCATTCAATAATAAAATACATTACGATAAAAAAAGATGAGTTTATAAAAATTTGTGTTATTCACATTAACACACCATTTCCATTCTCATCGTCAAATTTGTGTACCTACACTTTGTATTATAAAACATAATACAAAACACACTAAACTCAATTTGACTTCCACCTAATCACCTATTATCATCTACTTCTTTGATCACTTTTTTATATATAAAAAAAAGTTTTGCGTGTGATTAAAAATATGTCTTCTTCTTCTTCAGTTGATCTTGAATCGATATCTGAAGCAACATCAGGTAAACCTCTTTTGTTTTGTGTTTGTACTCGATCATTGTCTTGTCGGTTTTCATGATCTGTTCAATTTGTGGGATGGAGAAGATGAAAATGAATGAGATGAAGTTGGGTTTTATAGAGGAAGATGGTGCAATTGTTTCGGTTGGCAAGGCAACCGAAACTTTGAAAAAATTGCTTAGCAACGCGTCGCTTGTGGCTTGGCTAGGGAGGGAGACGCGTCGGTTTCATCGGTTGTGGTCACTAGGCAACGCTCATTAGCATTAGTATAAATTAGCATTAGTCTAAAGCTAATATTATAACTCATCAAAATATAAAAAGAAATAGTAAATTACATTTTTGGTCCTTGTAGTTTCATCAAATTGCATGTTTGGTTTCCATCATTTTAAAAATGCAACGAACATTTTTATTTATGAGTACAAATGATTTTTTTTTCAGCAACGCAGCTAAATAAAAATGACTATGAGTTAAATTGAAATTTGAAATTATATGACTAATCATTTTACAGATCTTCTATTTATTCTAATTCTAATTTTATCCATAGACAAAACATCATTTTTTCTCGAGCCGTACGAGGAGAAAACGTTAGTCTGCATATTCAGTCCCGGACTAAAGTTAAATGATTAAAACACCATTTTTCTTCTTCCCGTTTAAATTTTAGATAGCTTTTTTTTAATATATATATTTTTATTTTTATTTTTACTTATATATCATATATCGAATACTTAACCACACTTTCTTTTTTCCCTCTCATCATCTTCATTCTCCATCTTCAATTTTTTTTTCCGATTAAATCCCTAAATTTATTATCTTCATTTTTTTTTTCCAATTCTTTAAAAAGTTCATCATCTTTAACTTTCTCTCATTCAAAAAAAACACAACCACACCAAAAACTTTTTTAAATCTAGAACCTCAAACCTCCATTAAAAGCCTAAATCATGGTCCTGCTAATAACCATGAAAATACATATCATCGCTGCAAACACATATCATCAACTCGTTTTTCTATACTAGTATATATTATAGCCACTAAAATTAAACACCCACTTGTTTAAGGTGAATAAGTGAAAAAATAGTTGATGATAAAGGCTTAGTGAATGATAAATACTCAACGGAAAAAATTAAAATAACGAAGGAACGAGGTTGAGGCATTTTAGTCAATTAACTTAAGCCACTAATCGAATATGCAAGTCAAAGTTCAAAACAGGAACGTTCAATGCACTTTCGAAAAGATGGGATCAAACATGCAATTTGGTCAAACCACAAGGACCAAAGATGCAATTTACTCAAAAAGAAAGAAAGATATATTTGCTACTTCTAGCATAAACCATAATCATTGATGATGAATCAAATATGGAATCGGTATATGAATCAAATAAAACAACAATAGTTATAACAAACCCAAAAATATAAGGCAAAGGGCAAAAGGATCGGGAATTAGTATACCAAGGGAAAGTATACCTGTCAAAAGCTGGAATTGAAAAAAATGCAACAAAAAACTAGAAACGGTTGGCTTATGTTTATTAGATACACCAGATCGGTTCTACACTAAGCTGTAGAAGCGATCGGGCATATGATTCAGTTATCGGTTAAGTACACTCATAGAAATTGGTTCTCCTTTTGAGTCGAGTTTGGTTAGTTCGGTTTGTGCTAGAACCAAATATCACCCCTGTATACATGTTATACTAAAGAGTAAACACAAACTTGATTGTAATTTGATACGTATGTTTTATTGCCATGCAATTATGCAAACTTATGACTTTTCTACCAAATATTTACTTGAGATATTTTCAAAGTTAGATATTTAGGCCACATGACAAAACAAAAACAAGATATCCATAAAAAAATTGTTGCCCAGCAAAAATCATCGAAAATTTTGCCACGAACATCTATAATTCAGCTTGCAAAATCCCAAGTATGTTTTTGCTAAGGATCAAAACTCTAGTTCCTTAACTTTACATAGCTTCTTAATGGTCATACAATCAAACCTGATGTGTCAATGAGTCATCAATATAAAAGAAAAAGTTGATCACTCGTTTTGTTTTAAAAGCCACAACCACCTACCATTATATTTTTGTGAGTTAATGCCAATGTTTAATAGAACCTATAAAGGTTGAATAATATAGCAGATAGTAATGGTCATAACTTTTGATTTTCGAATGATATGTTTTTTCCAACAATAGTTTTCGACTTTTAGGATGATTACTTTAGGAGATTTGAATTTACCGTCACATGGACTCAGACCAGTTAAAGCCTTTTTCTTTTCGATGGTTTAGCGTGACCACTTCAGGAAAAGTTGTAGTTTGCATAGTTGAACTTGAAATATTTCACATCTATATCTATCTATATCTATACTACATATAAAGGAAAAATACTACATATCTATACTATCTATAATGGAAAAATGGTAAAAGTGAAATGTTGAGTTTTCAACAATAGTCAAATGAGAGAGAAAAGTGAAATGTAATTAATACTCTTATTAAAACACCCCATTACTTAAAAGTACAATGATTTATTCACATTGTACAACCAATTAAAATACAAACCGGGTTGACCCGGGACGCTTCAAACCCGTGCGGGTTGACCCGGTTTAATTTGACCCATTTCCGACCCAACCTAGCAAGTTGACCCGGTTTAAATCGACCCATTTTTTGACCGAAACGGTTCAAC